>CM039580.1:64098374-64318789 GCA_022457205.1 Saccharum spontaneum
TAATCTCATCCACCCTCACCCCTCACCCCTACTATACCTGAGGGTCATCCCCCCTCCCAAAAGTTCTAGGAGTTTTTCTTCACAAAATCATGCATGTTTTGGAGGACCACATATAATCCATGTGATATGTTGTTTTGCTAGGTTTTTGCTTAGAAACAGACTTTTGCTTAGAAACAGTTATCAAAGAAAACACGGTCACTAACGTATAGGATCCGCCAGTACGGGAGGCTAATTTCATCCACCAGAACCCCTCACCCCTACTATACCTGAGGGTCATCCCCTCCCAAAAGTTCTAGGAGTTTTCCTTCACAAAATCATGCATGTTTCGGAGGACCACATGTAATCCATGTGATATGTAGTTTTGCTAGGTTTTTCTTAAAAATGGGCTTTTGCTTATAATCCATGTGATATATAGTTTTGCTAGGTTTTTTGCTTAGAAACGGACTTTTGCTTAGAAACAGTTATCAAAGAAAAGACGGTCACTAACCTATAGGATCGGCCAGTACGGGAGACTAATCTCATTCACCTTCACCCCTCACCCCTACTATACCTGAGGGTCATCCCCCCTCCCAAAAGTTCTAGGAGTTTTCCTTCATAAAATCATGCATGTTTCAGAGGACCACATGTAATCCATGTGATATGTAGTTTTGCTAGGTTTTTCTTAGAAACGGGCTTTTGCTTAGAAACAGTTATCAAAGAAAACATGGTCACTAACCTATAGGATCGGCCAATACGGGAGGCTAACCTCATCCACCCTCACCCCTCACCCCTACTATACCTGAGGGCCATCCCCCTCCCAAAAGTTTTAGGAGTTTTCCTTAACAAAATCATGCATGTTTCGGAGGACCACATGTAATCCATGTGATATGCAGTTTTGCTAGGTTTTTGCTTAGAAACGACAGTTTTGCTAGGTTTTTCTTAGGAACTGCCGTTTAAATATTTGCAAAAAAGTTATCGAAATATATCCATGTGGGGTCTTGTTTTGAAGAGCTTATTGCGAGGAACACTATGGTGCAATTGGATTTTAATTATGATACATGGTTTAGGTGTTACGACTTTTTTTCTATTTCAAAAGAAATAGCTAGTGGAAGATAAATGAGGCTTAGTGGGCGGATGACGTCACTTAGTGGGCGGATGACATCATTTTGCTGATGTGGCCCAATGAGAAGCCAGAGAAATAGGCTAGTGGGTCTTTGCTTTATAGGAGGTATAGATATGCCATGATTTAGGAAAAGTTTGAAACTTACTATTTGTTAAATTTTGCAGGCAAGCTATTTCTTTTTATGGTATTATCCAACGTATATACACACTGTTTGCAAAATCTACCAAAAGGTGGAAGATTTGGTTGACAATGTCCCAGGATTGACAGTTAAGTCATGGTCTAGTACACGCTGGGAAAGCCGAATAAAAAGTGTTCAAGCTATCAGATTCCAAACTCCTCAAATAAGATAAGCTTTAATAGTGTTAGAGAAGGCTTCAACTGATGACCCAATGACAGTTAGTGAATGTCAATCTTAGTACGCTAGAGATTTTTCAATTTTTAGTTGGTTTGGTTATTTGGCACGACATTTTATTCTCTATAAATAAGGTGAGCAAGAAGTTGCAATCTAAAATTGTGAGTATAGATGCTACTCTCAAACACATTGAAGGTGTCATATCATATTTTAAGAAGTATAGAGATGAAGGTTTCACTTGTAGTATGGATACAGAAAAAAACATTGCATCTGAACTAGATATAGAGCCAATATTTCCTACAAATGTCAACGAAATAGAAACAAACATTTTGATGACCAAGACGAGGAAATACAATGGTCTGCTGTGGACTCATTTAGAGTAGAGTACTTCAATGTTATGATTGATGCTGCAATTGCTTCATTGACTAGTAGATTTAAGCAGATGAAAAAATTTGATAACATTTTTGGGTTCTTGTTCAACTCAGAAAATTTGAAATCTTTGGATGCAAATGATCTTTGGCCGCGCTGCAAGAATTTTGTGGAAACATTTTCTCATGATAACTCATCCGATGTTGAGATCAATGGTTTTTTTTGGAATTAAAGGTGCTACAGGTGACTTTGCCAGATTCTTTGATGTCAACACTTGAGATTCTGGAGTTCATTATGGCTGTGTGACTGTAGCTTCAGTTGAAAGAAGTTTATCAAAATTGAAGTTATTGAAGAACTATTTGAGATCAACTATGTTACAAGAAAGGTTAAATGGATTGGCTATGTGCACCATCGAGAGGGATATCTTGGACGCTATTGATCTCAATACCGTCCTTGATGATTTTGCATCAAGAAATGCCCGAAGAAGTATCTTTTTATGAGAAACAATGGATATTATGGAGTTCTATTCTTCCTTAAGGTAATCATATTTGTTTTAGTCTATATTGTTCCTCGATAATTACGAAACATGTTAAATTAAAAATATATCACTGGATTTATTTTCACTTTGCAGGAAAAATTAGCGCTTATATATATTATAAGATTTATATATAGTCTAGAGGGGCGTCACGACAAGTTCACTAGAGGCCCCTCAAAATCCTAGCACCGGCACCGACTCTCAGAAGGAAACGGGACCTACGTCAGTTCGGTTTAGTCCAAAGCAGTGACTCGTAATCAACCCTAGTTAGACCAACATGCTGGTGCTATTAATAATCATACATGGTGCACCAAGACCGCAAGTATTAAACCTATCTTCCATCCTCGTGACGCCTCTAGTCACAATGCAGGCGCCAGTGCCACGTTGGAGCCAATCCTCTAGACGCGACGTAATACAGTGCAGAGGTAGAGATGACACTCATAATTGGGGCTACGTGCATGATTGGCAAATTACTACTAGATCAGTAGATCATCCATGCTGCCCATGTTTGGATAAACTTGAAATAAAAATAAACTAAATTTTCACATCAAAATTTCTCCTCCATCATGCATAGATTGATGTCTTATTTGGCTGCTTAATCCACGCGCATTGAGTCGGGGTGGAAGGGTCGAAAGGCATATATATCTTCAAACAAGCCCTCGACAAGGATTGTAAGAGGAGCGTTGTGTTTTGTAGCGTACTAATCAATCCCGTCAACTTAGCGTGATGCACGGATGGAGGCTGAGCTTCCTAATTTTTCTTAGCGTTTTTTACTGCTCTCCGTGGTGTACCTAGCCGTCGTAGATCATGTTTCTTTCTATCTACTTATAATCAGATTATCGGTGAAAAGAACGAGAATCCTAGATTATTTCTATTTCTTCTCACTAGCGTTTCAGAATTTTGAACTAGTAAAATCAAGAATAATTTTTTTTCGTGAAATAACGATTATAAGCGAGTCAAGCTTGTTTGGTTGCTGACCTAGCAAACCTGTCTAGACATACAACAATCATAGACTTTTGGATTATATTTTGGAGGTCTACGGGTTAAGTGTGGTTGCCTGACCCAAGCAGGCTAGGCAAGCAGAAACAAGCAGGCGATAGTCTCGCCGATGCAAGACTACTGGCCTCTTTTGATGCAACCATGGATGAGTTGCCTGAGCATTTGACATGCCTGTGAGTTGATTATGATTGAATCTGATATTGTCCTGTCTACCGGATCTTGATTTGTTGATGATATCATTTGGTTCAAGGCCTAGAACTTTGGCTCTGTTTGGTTCAGGAGTTGCGCGTGACTGCACTCACCATTACTTAGGGAAACAAAAGTTCAGCTAATACGTTAATTCTATCCAAGATAGGAAAACGGAGAAGATTCAAATTGTTTTTGGAAATTGTTGTAGGATAAATATGAAATCCAAAATATTATGTGTGCGTCCTCGTAATACACCTTGAAAACAAAACAGTAGGAACTATCTGCAAGTAAAAAGAAATGGAAATATTACATGCATTAAAATGAAAAAACTTGGAATATGCAACATGTTAATAATATATGTATGTAACAATAACGGAAACAAATGGAGAATGTGCTTTGCTTCTCGAAGAATAGTAGCAACCTTTGTTATTTGAGATCCACTCAGAACCAATCTTGCAAACAAGTACATGGATAAACAATCACTGGGAATTTGCTCTCACCTTTCTTGAGATCAGGGAAAATAGAACTTCTGTAGGCCCAAACATTGAACTCCTAGCTTAGTAATGGAGATAATAGCAAAAATGCACTCTGCCAACTCAAATTGTGCAGGATCCAAGCAAGGATTACAGCAGCAGTGACATTTAGGCAAGCGGAGAAGCCTAGCAACTGGATCTCGACACCGGATTAGCATCCATGCAATGTCCTTTACTTGATCGATTCATGAATCGTGAATTTTGCCTCTCCCAAGGTAGCCCTAGACCAGCAGAGTAAGGAGGGGAAAGTAAGTACTCTCCGGTTAATGCTTTGTGGAGAGCACCGTCGTTAACCCAGGCAGATGAAGAGAGAAGCGAAGGCAGTCGATTTTATCAAACTTTTCAGAGTGCAAATTAGACATCGTGTTTTCTTTTTTAATTGAGTTTATGATATACTATAGTAAAGAGGAATACAAATTTGAGGTGTTTGCTTTGGACAACTGCTCAATTGATCCAGCAAACCTTGAGACACTTCAGTGGGGGTTAGATAGCCTGACTGACTTAGTGCTTGCCTCTGACTAGTTATGGAAATTCTGTAGATTTTTTAGAGTTTCGCACTTTTGCCGGAGCTAGGCTAACCTGTCCGGTTGTCTGCTGAACTTCTGTAGCTTCTGCGAAACATTCAGGCATTGAGTGGAATGGCTCTTTTGAGGGGTCGGGTATGAATACTCTTCTCGTATCTCCTCCAACGGGTAGCTACTGCTCTCCTTGAGACAACTCGAGACAAGCTCTCTCCCTTGCAATGAAGGCTCCACAACTGTGCTCTGCCCCTTTGATTTCTTGAGTGATTCCTTCAGAGATTGGGCTTTGAAGTCAGAAGAAACTTGCAAGAAAGATCCAACATTGTTTGGGCACTTGGTTCTTCCCAAAATTGAACAGGCTCTCGCCACCGCTGAACAGCAGCCTCCCCAAATGAAGCCCGTCAACCCACGTGGGGACAGATCATGAGGATTGGAGCCATTGCTAGGTCCCAGGAAGTGATTGCCGTCGCCGAGGTCTTCTTGACACAATAGCAGTCTTCCAGACACCTCTCATCCCCTAATCATGCTTAAGTAGCTAAGGGGGCGTTTGGTTGCCCGCATGCCCCCGGCCAGGCCCGTCTGACGCAGGTGGAGCGCGTTTGGTTGCCCAGATGTGCTGCCGGGACAGGCCGAGCTCATGCAAAAGAGCCATGCGAGCCAGGCCCAAGGGGAACGCTAGAATCGGGCGTATTTGGCGCCGTGCAGGATTAGCACAACTAATGACGTCATTAACACATAATTAGTGAATTTTATTATGACAATATCGAAAATAATTAATATTTTAGTATTTATTTTGACACATTCGTGTTACATGATTTATACTCATACGGACAACCAGTTACATGATTTATACTCATGCGAGCAGCCAAATAGCGTCTCTTCTGAACCACCCCGGTTAGGCCCATGGATGCGGACCAGGCTAGACCCATGCGAGCAACCAAACAGGCCCTAAGTGCAATTTATCCATCGTCAGACGTGACGAGACTAGGCGACAGATAGTTGTGTTGTGGCACCTCTGGTCATCACTCACAAAATAGGGTCTGCTTGGAACACGGGTAGAACATAGGAAAAATGAAGGAATGAAGTTCCTATAGTATTTTTACTGTAGCGGTGTTTGGAACGAAGGAATCGGCACAAACCGTTCCGGAGGAAAGGCGAGCACACCTGTACTTTCAAAGGAATGAAAAAAATGAGCTCATACCTCATGTGAATCTTTCCGTAGCTCTTGCGTGCTCTCTCGCTCACTAATCAAGGCATTTTCTGACAGGTGCAGGTGCTATAGTTGGATGGAGCAACACATAGCATGCACATGCCATCAGGGCACGTCAACTCATATGTCACTTTAGAACACCCGTTTCGCTGGTTTATTGTGCTGAAAGTACTGTTTGCTGATTTGTTGTGAGAGAAAAACACTGCTGGATGACTGCTGATTCTGCTGATAAGTCCAAACAAATAGGGTGGAAGTAGTTAGCTCTTATTTACTCTAAACAACTATGCTTACTGCAAACCAATAGATTCCTATGTTTCAAACACCAAATCTTATAAAAATCCTGTATTTTTCAATCCTCTGTTTTACACCTCTATTCCTTTCCTATTCCTACGTTTTCTTTGATTCCTATGTTTTACATCTCTCCGTTCCAAACAGGCCCTTACTAGTTTTTTTTTCCTTTTGCATCCTATCCTATGTTTATGTGGATATAGGTGAGGTGAATGGACAAAGGTGGTATATAATAAAGTGCGCAGGAGCGATAACAATAGGGGGCACTACACTATAGTTGATTTTTTTTAGCCTTTTACTGGAACACTACTGCCGGCTCCTCATCCTCCCTAGGCAACCTTGAGCCAAGAGGGGTTGCATCCTGGCCAAATCATGCATAATCCTTCTTTCAAGGGTAAAAAAGGACATGTTTTAGGAACTACATAATTATGCAACAACTTCATGCCTGACATCTGGGACATGTTCTAAAGTATAATGGCCAAGCCTTCCTGTCCGATACAGATTGAGTAGTTTCATAGCTATAGGTTTACACATATCCTCACTTGATTCAGTGGAGAGTTTGAAAACCTCCTGCAAGTTTCCAAGTTGGTAGCTTATCAATCTTTTAAACTCATCCACCTCTCCTAGATCCCCGTTAAAAGACGATAGAGTCTCAAAAAGCACTTGGCGGACTGCTTTCACCATGAAATCCTGCACAGATGCAACAAAGCAGCTAGCACTGCATACATTTGATCTAAAAAAACAAACTCGTAATAAAAACATAAATCTTTCTCAGAAAAAAACTAGATAAAACAAACATAGCAATTTTACTATTTTATTGTATCAGCAGTGAGAATTGCATGAGTGGAACTAGGTTGAAACCACTAGCGAACTGAACGCCTTGCTGCACTCACCTGAGTGTGATCTGAAGCAGATTGCCTCTTATTGTTTTGCCCCATGGACCGAATTGTGTTGCCACAAGAAAAGTTATCCCCTGCTTTATTCAAGTTCTCCCACTTCCTATATTCCTTTCCTGAGTTCACAATTGCAAGAAGAAACTGTACGATATCATACTCCTCTAACAAGGAGTCCTTGATAGCTCCTGCAAAAGCATGTGCATGCATCAGATAATAATATGTAGTTAAATTGAAGCCATAAACTTTGAAGTAACTGGTACCTGTCAAGGCTAGTCTGGGGCCAGAACCATCATTTGCAAA
Source organism: Saccharum spontaneum (assembly GCA_022457205.1). NCBI lineage: Eukaryota > Viridiplantae > Streptophyta > Magnoliopsida > Poales > Poaceae > Saccharum > Saccharum spontaneum. Next base: position 64,105,669 of record CM039580.1, read on the forward strand.
TCTCGGCAACAGCACACCAGGAGTGTCCAACACGTATATATTTGGATGACTAGCAACCTGTAGATCAATAAGACTTGAATATGTACATGACATTTGAGAATCAGATAGACAGTCGCTGAGCCAAAACATGTTGAACTAGCTGCTAGGAGCGTACACTAGAAAATGAAAACAAAAAACGCATGCACTACTGCCATTTCTATAAGAATCACTCTTCAGTTTTGTTGTCCTCTAAATAATAAATTGAACTTTTGGTTGATGCAGACAGCACTGCAGCATAAATACTGACTTGTAATAGTGCTATCTATCACCAGGTGATCTGGAAAGGCAGCACTTTCATTTCATGCATCCAAGAACATACGAACTTACCTTGTATCCACTTATGTCTCTAGTTTCTCCAGGATGGCTGCTCACAATCGCATGCTTCAGCTTTCCCTTCTCTGGACAGACAACAAGCATTGGGATATAACATTAAGAAGCCAACCAAAACAGATGTAACACAAATAACAGAGCAGCAAAATGATCTGCATATATCACCTGCTGCTGCAATCCTCCCAATTTGATGCATCGCATTAACAATGGCCGATTTCCCAACGTTTGGAATTCCGACCAGGAGGGCAGTTCCCGTGCAATTGTTCTCGCCATGCTTGATCTCCTTGATTCTTGTTTGCACAACATTCAATAGCTACATGATATATTTCACAGAACCCCAGTATTAGACATGCAGCTCCAAGTAGCAAATCCCAGAATCACCTACCCAATTGCTAAATCCATGTACTACAAATAGCGCTGCTGGCCGTGGCCTACCTGCTTGATGCTTTCCCTGCTGTGTGAATTTACCGCGATGCAAGGGCAGCTCGTCTGCTTCTTGATGTACGCCACCCACTCCTGCACCAGCACGAGCAACCTCGGGCATCGGAATTCAGAAGCAGCCGTCAACTCTCCCCAATGTGCAGCGCACAGACAGCGCAGGGTTAGGGGGCCTGATTACCTCTGTCTCGGACGGGTCTGCCAGGTCTGCCTTGTTAAGAATGACGACCCGGCGGCGGTCCGGCTCCAGGGGCCCGCGGCGGCGGAGAGGCTCGAACGACGAGGAGGCCGGCACGCGAGCGTCGCAGACCTCGAGGACGAGGTCGACGAGGGGTAGGCGCGCGCGGATGGCGCGCTCGGCTGCGGCCATGTGGCGCCCGTACCATGCGCCGGAGAGGTCACGCACAGCCGCGCCCAGACGGCGCGACACGGCCTCCGCCGCCGCCGCTGCCGTCATTGGAGACGACGACGATGGAGGCGGGCGGGACCGCGGACCCAATTTTTTTTTTGTAATTTAGCTGTTTTTTTTTTTTTGTAAAAAATTCATATTTAGACCCCTGGACAACTTAAACTCAGTTTTGGACCCTAGGGGTCGACGCCATGTTTCACGGCGTCATTGTTACACGTGTCGACGCCATGATTCACGGCGTCGAGCTTCGATGACCTTTTCGACGTGGCGGCTGATGTGGCAGACATCTCGACGCCGTGATTTATGGCGACAAGATCAACGCCGCAGATCACGGCGTCGATGTCGACGCCGCAGATCACGGCGTCGAGGCTGCATCTATAACCCACGGCCGAGTATTTCCCTTCCGAGGGCTGTTTCATTTGTTGGTATTTGGTCTCGGTTCTTTCTCTCCTCAATCCGCCCAATCTCTTTGAATCGACTATTTACACCTTAGAAACTTTGATTTGATCCATAGATCTTCTAGAGCAAGGTATACTCTCTCCCGTCTCTCTTTTTTACGCATTGGTTTGATATATTATACTAGGTTTTTGAAGAGATTATTAATACTTGTAATATGCAATCGTAGGATGCCAAGACGTGGAAAAAGTAGCAAATCAAGGTAACCTCAGCGTCGTTTTTGAATTGTTAGCAAATGAAATGGCAAACCCTAGGTTTATGGTTTAATATTTTTATTTCAGTTATTACAACGTAATTGGTTAAATTGTAGTTATGGCCGGATGACCGGAAATCCCTACGACCCAAAGCCTCTCCCTAGTGGTGTTCCAATACCCATGTGCTTTTGCGGTGATCCTTGCAAGGTAGACATTTCTGAAGATGAGGAAACATATAGGCAGAGATATTGGATGTGTTCTAATTTTGCATGGGAGCCTACAGAGCGTCAGCGCCGCAGTACATTTATTGTGAGAAATTGTTATTGTGTAATAATTGTTTTTCTGTCATTAGAAGTATTGCATATGTATTTTTTTTAACAATTGCCTTCGTTGCAGACCCCTCCCCCGCTCTGTGATTTTGAGCAGTGGATCGACACTGAGATCAAGGAGTCGGACAAGCGGCTTCTGCAAGGCCTAAAGGAGTGGGATGCAGAGCGTTTAGAGATATTGGAGAAGAGACGCAAAGAGGAGGCAGCAGAAAAGGAGCACAAGGAAGAGGAGGAAAGGAGGCGTGTTGCCGCGTACAGAGAGGAGAGGGAGAAGAAGCTTGAGCGTGTGCGCCGAGCGAAGGCAGCGATGGAGGAGAATCCCGATGCCCTAAGGAAGGGAAAGTGGCCTCGTTGCACTCAGTAGTGTGCATGACTTGCTAGTTGTATGGTTTATTCATGAACAATGTTGTCTAGTCTTGGACCATGTAATATGTTGTCCTGTAATGCAACTTAACTATGGGCATCAGATTAGCGAAGTCCAAAGGTTACAAAGATTTGTCTTACTTCTAGAGTTGTTCGGAAGTTCTAAAAAAATTCTCTAAAAGTTCTATATGGTTATATATACACTATATCTAAATACATATTAAAAAATAAAACATCTCGGAACGAATGAATTATGGTTCCGCCTGTTAGACGTCTCGCTCCTCCTCGAGCTGATGGGTACGGTGGCGGCTCGCTAGACTCGCTGGTCGTCGGTCACGGAGCCCTGCCGGAGGGAGCGGTGACGAGGGTGGCGACGCAGGCGTTGTCCGCTATCGCCTACCTCTGCTCCCGCCGCGTCGTTCCTCGGCAGCAGAGCACACTTGTGCTGCTGCTTCTCCACCCGAAGGGATACTCAACCGCCAGGCACAGAAGCAGAACAATAGAAGCAGAAAAAGCACAGAACTGCAAAGCGCCGCAGGCTGTGGACTTGATATGGAGTGGAGAAAGCAATCGGATCACACTTACGACTGTATTCAACAATACGATGACAAGAAGAGGACATGATAGTATAATCAAAACATTTAATGAACAATAAAGCACAACATAACCGCATCGAACATGACAACCAACATAACATGGCCTGCATAGTCCAAATAGTCCACAATGTCCATACAGTCCCAAACAGTTATATCAAAGGAACTACATAATGTTCGAGTCTCCATACATGCAAAAGAAGCAAAGTCTATGCAGTCCTCCAAGTTGTGACATCGAATACATGTCGTCCTCACTGTCTCCTAGTCTTACCCTTACCCTTGTGGCCAAGAGCACCGGTGCCTGGAGTGAACTTGCAAGGCGGGCGGCGACGCCTTGTTCCTACACCTTGCGTCGGCTGAGTCGAAGGAGCGTCCTGGAGCTGAGACTCGTCAAGCTCATCATAACCACGGTCCTCGCCCTCCTCGTCGTCTTCGTCGTCATCCTCGTCTCCGTGACCTTGGAAAGTGTCCGCAGTCGCGCGAGACGAGCTCTGTCCTCCAGAACCTATAGATGTCGTTTAAATGATGTGTGCACATAAGTCATTAACATAATGCCTGCAATGTAGTAATTAACTCCGTTGAAGTAAAGAACACATGTAATGAAATATACCTCCTTGAGAAGAAGTACCGAGTCCTACAGGTGTGCCCAAGTGTCCTTCCTGCGACCCGTGTATGTCCATTGCAGCGCTAGTACGACAACCACAACGAGCTGCCGCACGACGCAGTCTACGTGCTAGCCTCTGTCATGCAAAGATGCAGTTAGTCATGCAAATTCTAGAATGCTTGGCCGATTAGTGGAAAAAATAGTACCACACCATTCCAGTATGAACAAATCGAAGTCCGAAGACCATCACTTCGTTAAAGCACAGAAAATAAAAAATTACGTGTCGACTTACCCCAAGAAAGTTGTTTAGTGTGTGCTCGTCCACGCCTGTCCTTGGAAAACGTTCTATGTCAACCACAGATTGCTTCAGCGCGTTGCCCTGGAAAATAAAACAGATATTAATTTGCATGACTGAATTGTGGTTAGTAGAGTGACGGTACTATAAAAGAGTTTAAGGACGATGTACCACTCGGTCCAAGACAGGTGCTGCCTCGATAAGTGTCCCTTGTCGTGCCGCAAGGTCGTACGAAGTGTCCTCATCCTCTGAAGACTCAAGGTAGGCGTAGTCGGCTTGAGTCCATTGAGTCTTCAACCTTGTCCGTGTGACACCAAGGTACCAAGTTAGGTATGCGCGGAAGTTGTAGTTGTTATGTGGCTGCTCGTTTTCATAAAGGTTGTCATGAAACTGGTCCCACTGCTCGATGTGATCACGGTGTAGCGTCTCAAACTCAACCGTCTTCTTCTGCTTCTGACGATCAATCCTGAAAGTGTTCCACAGTGATTACCGGTGGTTAACAACTACATCACAGCCTGGAATTGATGATATCGCTTAGTTTTTAGATCTCTAGTGCCTGATTCTTTATCATGTATGACAATATTAAACAAAATTTGACCTATCTGCTGTTACAGCCAATATAAGAATGAAGCATCAAAACTGAAAAATCATAATTTTTATCTGCTGTTACATATGGTCAAGGTTCTGCTTTAGTGAATCAGTTTCCTTTGCAAACCAGTTGGCAACCGTCTATTCAGTTTGAAAGAGTTGTGTTGCAGAAAAGGCCTGAGGAACAGCGAATGCGAGATCTTGTGGTATGACCTTCCTATTCCAGTTTGTTAAACTAACATATTCTTTTTTACTTCTTAATATAATGATGTGCAGCTCTCCTACGTGTTAGAGAAAAAAAAAAGACTAATATTAACTTATATAAATCTTTGTTGTTGTGCTTATTCTACTATATGTGTACCATGATGAAAGACTCTGCATTCCAACTCTTAACTCGTGTTTCTCATTCTAGGCTGCTAGCATAGCGGAGAAGAGAGCAGAAACACAAATGTTCCTTTCACTTCCTACGGAGAAAAAGCGAAGGAGATCAGACCTCAGTTTGCTGATGCTCGACTCATTTGTCCCTAAACAAAGAAGAAAAGGTGACACAGGTCTAGCAGCAGCTGATTTGCCATTGGATTTACAACAAACTGCTACATCACCAGAACCAGAACCAGAACCTGACATGGCTATAGAGGAAGAAGAGAAACATAAAAATGAAAGTGATGGTCTTGAGGATTATTGGAAAGATTTTGCATTGGCTGTTGAAAGCACAAAGGTAGGATTGTGAGCCACAGATATTTATTTATATTGCATCGCCACATGAAAATCTTCGATTTTTTCATGGACGACCGTAACAACGACTACACCTTGATTACAATTGTGACTTGTATTGTGAAATGATAATTCCCAAGAAAAGGGGGTATCTCATTATACAAGAGCTAAGTGTTTAAATAATTCACTGAGATTCATTAGCTATAGTGTTCAAAAATGCATTCCTTACTGTCCAGTTCAATTGTTGGTCACCAGTTGTACTGTTTGTGATTTGGTTATATTTATTGGTCCAGCTTGACGAATTTGATGAGGCGGCAAATGAAAAGGAAGATGATGGAAAGATGGAGGACATCGACTGCAATCATGACATTCGGATTCATGAAGATTTGGGCCATGTGTGCCGTGTGTGTGGTATGATTGTGAGAAGAGCTGATTCAATAATTGATTATCAGTGGAAAAAGGTTTGTAATTTGTTTAAGATATATGAGGCTTTTCCAGCTCTAGTTCATTTTGCAATAAAGTTTTTTTTTATACATGCATGTAGTTTTTGCCGTGTGAAAATTCTAAGCACAGTCACCGAGTTGGGGTGTTCTTTTTCTTTTTGGCAAAATGTCTGGTAGTTAATTTTAATTCTCTAGTTCTACTTCATGCACCTTATAGTTTCAAGTTTTGAACACCTGTGCTGTTAACCTATCTGCTCATTTGTGCAACTCCAATTTACAACTTGTGAGTAATAGTGAAAGTTTTTGTTACTACCAACAATGTTAAAAATAGATTTGGACACCTTTCAGCCGTCAATATTTTACAGTATGATCAGTTAACAAAAGTTCATCCAATGAGGGAAAGATTGCCATGTAAAATTAAAATGACATAAATAACAAGGACGTAACGACACTCACTTGTGCAACTCCACGTTGGTCGATACCTGCTTGACTGGCCACTCCTGAGCCAAGCCAAATTGACGTGCAACTCTATGGGGAAGGTGAAACTCAACCACGTAGAAGCAAATCAGCGGGCACACCATCTTGTACAGGTCTTCGTCCGCGCTGCACATGATACTAACTCCAAGCTGCTGCACTTCTATGTCGTCATATGGCTCCCAATTAACCTGCAGAAGAAAGCCAAGGTGTGCACAAGTAAGAACATATACGGTTCGTTCGTAGTACACAATAACAAATGCTGTTGACTCACCATCGAGTGCGTTAGTGTGTCCAGCTCGTTGGCGTACTACACGTAGGCACGTGCAGTCCTGCAGAAGGGGACTTTAGCTTGGTCCCAAATATGTGCAACCGTCGGTCGGTGACGCGGGTTGCCCACTACGAACCACTCTCGAGGAGGATCCACTGCTGGCCGGCCAACTGGTAGACGAGACCACATCCAAAGTTGCAGAAGGTAGACACAACCGCCTATGCAAGCATTTGGCGCACTCCGACGACACGCCTCACAGAGGTGGCGGTATAGGAACGCCAACACACCAGAAGCCCAGCTGTAACCCCCTGCAGTGTCCCAATCAGTGAGGCAGGGGAGGTACATCCAAGACGCGGTGTCCCCCGTCGCGTCTGGGAAGAGAACACACCCAAACAGATGCAGGACCCAAGCCCTGCAGTAGTAGGTAACTGTCTCCTGGTTTGCATTGGCCGGACATTGAGCAAAGTTCTGCCTCAGCCAGGGAATTGATACCCCTGTGGTGCGCCGACCTGTGGCCTCCGGAGGAAGTGGTCTCCCTAGGAAGGCCTCCATTCTGTCCCTCCAACCATCTGACCTGCAGTGCCCGATAATTGGACGGCCTCTAATGCTCACACCAAGGAACTTCTGAGTGTCCTGAAGCGTAACAGTCATCTCTCCACAAGGTAGGTGGAAACTATGAGTTTCCGGCCTCCACCTACATAAGCAATGAACGAGCACTAATATTAGGATGTCATCAAGGACAAATTAAATGGATATGCGAAACAAACGATTAATATTGAGAAAGGGTTTACCTGTCGACCAAAGCTGTGATCGCCGCGGGGTTGATTGGAGGCAACCCACGGCGAACCTGATACGATACGACATCCAGGCCAGCTCTCTGTAGCAGAGGCGTGTACCTGTCGTCGTACCGCATCTCCTCAAACTTGTCATGGGTTCGAGGACGAAGAGGGGGCAGTTCCTGCAACCAAAAAGTTATTTCATTGCTTGAATTTCTAACAAATTAAATAGATGGTTCGAACAAAAAATTCCAGTACATACCGCCCCCTCTGCGGTGAGTCGTCCTCGGTGCTTCTCCTCGTAGTATGGATCCAGGAGGTGGAACGGCTCCATCCTATAAAAACAGAGCAAGCATTAGTCAATAAATAAGAATATAGCAAAACAAATAAAGTACCATGCATATATAACTATTTACCAACTTGAGTACTTAGATTGTATAATGCACCTGACTAAGCGGCCAATGGCATGTACGTGAGTTGTGACCAAGTCTACCGCATTTCCCACATTGGTTTTGCTCGGGATCAGTAAGAAAGGGGGTTGCTCTCCCTCGCCTCGTTCTACCAGAAACCTGGTCCATGACCATCTTGTGCCTCGTTCTCTTCCTGGTTCCACGTTTGTCCCAACGTGTACCTGGATCTGCAATGTACCTCGGCCCAGTGTATTCTGGCCACTGCCCCTCGTCTAGGTAAGGCTCGAAACGGGGCGACCAAGTACGCACAAGGCTGTCAACACTAAACTCCCACGGTATCTTGGTCTCGTAGTCAAAGTTGCGATGTCGAGCTGCTGCAATATAATGTGAACACGGAGAGTGGTACTGCCTTGGTCGCCCACATTTGCATGAAAATTCACTAAGGACCACAATATAACTCCTTGATGGCCGAACCTCACCATCTGATGTTGTACCACCCCTTTCCGTGACCTGATACTTGCCGATGTTGTGGTCGAAACACTGGACGTCATGTGTTGCAGCCCTTTCCTTTGCCTTCTCAAGGTGTTTCTTAGGTTTAGGTGCCCATTTCTGATTATTACTCTGCAGTTCCATTGCTTGACCATGTCTCTCGTTAAACCATGCAACTAGCCTATAAAAAGTGAATGATACAATGGCATTCACAGGCATGGCACGTATACCCTTGAGCACACTATTAAATGACTCAGCCATGTTGCTAGTCTGAAACTCGTACCTCCATCCACCATCGTCGTAGGCTCTTGTCCATTTCTCAGGTTCTCTTAGCAATCCTCTCAGCCATTGCCTACCTTCTGCGTTCGTTGCCGTTTTTAGCTGCTCCAACTTCTCCTCGAAGAACGACACCTCAAGCATGCGAGCAACCTCCTCGAATAAAGGAAAGTTATCCTTCGTACCATCCTTCCGAAGTAAATTCTCGGCAAGGTGCCGAGTGCACCAACGGTGGTGCAAAGCTGCATACCCCGGAATCTGCTCCCCTACGGCACTGAGTATGCCCTGGTGTCTATCAGATATGACACCAACCTCCCTATCAGGGCCAATGACATGTCTACGAACTAGCCGCAAGAACCATCCCCAGCTATCTTTGTTCTCCTTCTCCACCAAAGCGAAAGCCAATGGAACCAATGCGTTGTCAGCATCACAAGAAATGGCTACCAATAGTGTGCCCATGTACTTGCCAAGAAGAAAAGTACCATCAATGGATAGCACTGGACGACAGTGCCTGAAGGCCTCCACGCATTGCGGAAAGCACCAGAATGCACGGAAGAATATCTGCCTCCCGTCCTTCCATTCATTCGGCTTCGGGATATACTCGTAATGCATGCCTGGATTTGCTGCTTTCATTGCATTAAACATTGCAGGCAACTGCTCATACCCCGCCTCCCAGTCCCCATATATCATCTTCCATGCCCGTTGTTTTGCCCTCCATGCTTTTCCATACTTTATGTCATACTTAAATATCTCCCTTGTCATCTCCATAATTGTCCTGACCTTCAAGTTAGGCTGACTCTTCAATGTTGTGTACAACCTGGAGGCAATGAGGGTAGAGGTCAACTGTCGATGCTTCTGTTCTAGATCAGTCTGGGCACAAGTGTGTGGACCTACAATTTTGGTGATCTTGAACTTCCCTGTGGCCTTCTGTTTCCGAGCACATACCCTCCAATTGCAATTTGCCATGTCGCACACCACCGTGTAACGGCGTTCCACATAGGAGTGCATCACTTTGAATGGTCTCTTACGGATCACAGAATATTCCTGTAACCACCTTCTTAAGGTGGGCAAGTCCTTGAAGACCATGCCCTTCTGAATTTCCACACTGTCACCTGCCTCAGGAACCTCTAGCAGCTCATCATCTCTTCCTTCTGCATAAGCGTGTTGAGAATGACTGAGGTCGTTGAACTCATGAACTAGTGGATCACGATCAGGACACAAACGTCTTATGAGCTCCATTTCTTGTTCACTCAAAGGTGCAACTGGGCGGTCATCATCGGAATCAACGGCTCTTGCTGTGCCATAAGGCTCCTCATCATCCTCAATAAGAACATCCACACTGTTAGAGGCTATAAATGCTGGGTCCGCATTTCTTGAGGGTGGCACAGGAGGACAACCATCATTACCAGGATTATCTCCTACAATCAAACCCCATATACGAATAGATTTGAGACAAAGGAACGAATTTAAGCAACAACAAAGAAACCCAAAGTGTTACTACGCCACTTACTTGGATGATTCTGAGTCAAAGGGATCTCCTGAGGGCCAGCAACAACATCATCAACACATACTCCAACCTCATTGGGGGCGGACTGAGCATCGGGCACGACAACCACAGAGGGTGCCGGATTCTCCGGTTGTCGCGTGAACCCACCAGGGGGTGAATGCCCATTAGGTGGTGAATACCCATGAGTGGTGGGATCATTGGACACCTTCCGCACAACCAAATCCAAACACTGAAACTCACTCTTCATGACAGTTTTGACATATTTGTCCCATTGAGCCTCTGATGCAATTTGGATCAACCGCCTAAAAATTGTCCCTGACCGGTCATGATGAAGTACCCCCTCAACTAAGATGGCATCTTCATTTGAATTGCATTTAAGCTCATCACGAGCACTACCCATCAACTCACAAAATTGTGGCCGATCATCAAATATCACAGGCACCCTCTTCATTTCAACAAAACTTACATTCCCAAACTCATCTTCCTCCACACGTCCCCCATGATACAGGGTCACTACGTTGTCCATCTACTTAGTATGAACAACACAAGTTATTATGAATATTATTATAAGATAGCTAACCACAATATCTAACTACATTTGCTAACTAAGGTACCTAACTATTTACCTAATCAAATAAAATATCTAACTGCCTAACTATCTCTCTAACAATATAAGAGATTTGCTAACTAAATTAATAACTACCTAACTACATTAATAAGTAACTAACTACCTAATTATGTCTCTCACATTATAATCTAACTAAATAAGCTGCAATTGTTAAAAAAAACAAAATAACCTGCATGAATATATTCCTAACTAAAATTTCTTAACTAAATTTGCTAAATAAATTACTAACTAAAGAATATAATGTACATTAACTAATTTAAGTTAATAAACTTACCTTGATGTAGGCCGGCTAAAGGGGGGCGCGGAGGGGATGGGTCACCGGATGGCAGGCAGGGGGGCGCGGAGGCCGGAGGCCCGCCGGCCGGCGGGACCTCCGGCGAGCGGTGGCGGGCCGCCCTCGCCGCCGGAAACAGCCGAGGAGGGAAAGGGATGCGACGAGGGCGACCGGGAAGGGGCGTTGCGGCGGGCGCGGTGGTGAAGACCGGCGGGGACGGGCGTGCTCGCGTCGACGGACTTCCGACGGCCGGCGGCGGTGCTGTCACCGGGCAGGGAGGCGGCAGTGGCGGCGGACGGACGGTGTGTGGCGGCGGACGCGAATGAGACAGAGCGTGGGAAAGGAAAGGGCGTTTTGATTAAATACGCCGACGCCGTGATCTGAGGCGTCAATATCGACGCCGTGATCTGGGGCGTCCATATCGACGCCGTGATCTGGGGCGTCGACATCGACGCCGTGATCTGCGGCGTCGAGCGTTGATGCCAGGTCACAGCCACGTCATAGCCATGTCACAGCCATGTCACATGTAGGGGTCGAAGCTAGACGCCGTGGATTATGGCGTCGACACGTGTAACAATGACGCCATGAAACATGGCGTCGACCCCTAGGGTCCAAAGTTGAGTTTAAGTTGTCCAGGGGTCTAAATGTGAATTTTTTTTCAAAAAAACAGCTAAATTACAAAAAATTGGGACCGCGGGATGAGGGCAGGTGTTGGCATGGCCCGGGCGGCCCGTGCTCGCCAGCCTGCTGGCCTAGACTGAGGGTGATGATGGGCCAGGAGACCAGGATGCAGCACGTAACTCGGCCTGGGACTAACAGGCAGGCTGCCGGCCCATGGATGGTTTCGGTTTGGGACGTTTGCTGCGACTATTATTTCCTCTTCCCTCGAAAAATAATGCATGCAAGTTTCAAAAAGAAAGGAAGAAGAGAGAACAGCTAGTCCCGGACATCCGGCGCCAGGACGCAGCTCCTAGCCTGATTCCACCCATCCGATGAAACCGGCCCGCAACAGAACAACGATTCGAGCGAGTGCGTCTGTCCCCGTGTAATGAAACGGAGCACACACGTCACTCACGGCTACCCGTCCCCGCTGCAATGCCATCCCCCACCATGCTTCGTCTCCCACCGCGCCCCATTCACCTCCGTGCCCATCTCTGCCGCGCCTCATCCCTGACGTGTCCCTGATGTCGTGCATACATAGGCAACATCTTGATGTACTTTTGAAACATTCAGATGCAACATTTGCAATATACAAAAGAAGACAAATGAAACATGCGTCTGAAACACTTGCAAAAACATCTGGAAACATTTTAAAACCATTTGCAAAACATACACCATACATATAAGACACTCGCAACATATGCGTGAAACATATGTAACATCATGAAACGTTGGGAACAAACGCTTGCAGCATACATCTGAAACACTTGCAACATCCCGATCTACTTTTACAACATCTAGATGAAACACTTGTAACATCTAAATGACACATCTGAAACATGCGCTTTCAGCATAATGTCACTTTGTTGCTTAGACGAATGGACACTCGTTATTGCGGAGCTCGATGCTGGCGCGGAGATCGAAGGTCACGCATGGAGCTCACCGGTGCAGCAGCGGTGCGCCCCTCTGAAAGGTCTTGATGGCTAGAGGGGGGTGAATAGCCTTTTAAAATTTTCTACAAAAACAAGCTAAATAAGTTTATCAATATAACAAATAGTGAGATGCGAGTTTTGCTTAGCCTACGGGGTGTTTGCAAGCCACCTAACCAATTCACAATTCTAGTATATTTGCACTCAACCGCACAAGTCAAACCGCACAACTTAGCTATAACTAAAGCTAACTATCTACACAAGCTAAGAGCTACACTAACAAGCTAGCAAGGTAACTAAGAAATTAATACAAGAGAGAGTTGGGAGGGTATCACCGAGGGACGAAGTATTGAGCCAACCAATCAATATGATCAAGAGATGAATTCCACAATACACAACCACCGGGATCGATTAGTCATAATAAAAATGATGACACGAAGATTTATCCCGAGGTTCACGTGCTTGCCAGCACGCTAGTCCCTGTTGTGTCCCTCTTCACCACGTGATTCGGTGGCTAATCGGTCACACACCGAGCCTCTCAAAAGGCGCCACAAGAACCTACCAAATGGCAAAAGGTTGCAAATGACACGAGCAATCCACTAACGTTGCCTTTGGCGCTTTGCCGAGATAGACACAAACCCCTCACAATCACCGGAGGTGGCCAAGAACAATCACCAACTCTTGCCAATGCCTCCAATCTGCTCTAAGCCGTCTAGGTGGCGGCGACCACCAAGAGAAACAAGAATCCCGCAGCAAATCAACCACCAAGTGCCAACTAGATGCAATCTCACAATGCAAATGCGCTTGGATCACTCAATCTCACTTCGAATATGCAAAGAAGCAAGAGAGATGAGTGGGAAGGGAGTTTCTTAGCTCAAAGTGCTCACAAGTATGTCAAAGAGTGCAAGAGAGTGAGCCAAGAGCCGGCCAACAAGTATTTATAAGCACCCCAAATAAATAGAGCCGTTAGGAGCTAAAAGGGGTGCAACGCACGTGACAAACGCGTCTGTCGCTCAACCGACAGACGTGCTGTCCAGCGTCTGTTGCTCCTCGCGAACCCTTAGTGACAGACGCGGCTTCGGCGTCTGACGCCCTCGCCGTTCGCCACGTGTCTCGACCGTTTGAATGAGACGGTTTTCGCGCCTCAAGCAACAGACGCGTACTTCGCGAAATTTTCAGCGTCTGTCGTGACCGACAGACACACCACAGAGAGCTCGTCACGGCGAAAAACCGACAGACACTGGCCACCGTCTGTCGTCACCGTGTCGCTGATCCGCGAGCGACAGACGCGTCTGTCGCTCGGCCGTGCCCGCGTCTGACGCCCAAGCGCCAAAAACCCTAACTAGGGTATGGCGACAGACGCTGCACAGTAGCGTCTGACGCTCAGGGCAGCAGCGTCTGTCGCCCATATCTCAGCGATTTTGCGACGTTTGCTCGATCCGTTTGATTTACCCTTTCACATATGAGCTAGACTAAGTATGTGTATCACTTTAGCACATGTTTTAGCTCGTGAAACACCACGTGACAACGCCTCCAAATCTCGACAACGGCGTAAAGGAAAATAGTCGTTTCAACTCTTCGAAAACGTCTGAATCCCGTCTCGCAAGCTCGGCAGGAGGGAGAGAGGACCCCGAACCCTCTCTACCGCCCAAACTCCACCGCCTTTACAAAGGTGCTAACACCACCAAGTGATTATCGACAAGTGCAAGTGTGTTAGCATTTTCACAATCATTTTTCGAGGCGTTATTAGTTCTATTCAAATGCATATGATTATGAAATGCACATCTAGAGGCACTTAGGAGTCCAATAGCCGCGTCATTTCCCTCTTCATAGTATGACTATCAATCCTATAAAGTAACCACACCCACTAGGTGTCTTGGTTACTAAAACATAACCCTTAAGCATATACCTTTGCCTTGATCACGTAGGGTTGCATCCAAATCCAAGTGTGGTCATCATGATCACCATGTCCATCTTGCCACCAACCTTGGAATGTACTTATCCTCATATGCTATATACAACTTAGGCATATGATTAGTACTTAGGCATTGTCACTAATTACCAACACCAAACATAGAGCTTTCATCCTCCTTGATTCCCCAACGTTGCTTGTGGCCTAGGCTCGTGTCCATGGGCAGCAGCCCTGTTGCCGGCTGTAGTCGTCCCGCCGTTGCTCGCTCGGCTGTAGTCGTCCAGCGCTGTCCGCTCGCAGGGGATGCAGCGCGACCGGCCATGGGGTACGGCGCGGTGGGGGAAGGACATGACGCAAATGGGGACAGGGGCGCGGTTGGAGAAGGGGCCGCAGCGGGCGGCCAGATGAGTAGCCAAGCCGCGCGGTGGGGATTTTTTTAGAGGTCGGTTCGCTGCGAACTGGAGCCATGTCCGGGACAGACGCCCGTGGGAAAAAAACACACACACGTACTGGCTAGTTTTCACCAATTACTGGACATCACGCTTCGATCGATAGAATACAGACAGACCGAGACAGGGGCCAAAACAAGAGCACAGAAACAGGGATTCCTTCTCCCTTCTCTCAGTCTCCAGCGCAAACATTCGCGAGTTGGTGCGTGCAAGTGCAACAAGTGCGGAGGCTGAAAAAGGGAGCGCACTCGCGATTGACATTCACTTGCTGACGAGGGCTGCGCGCCGGCCTCGTCTCCTTTCGCCGTCAGATTCGTGGAATGACGGTGACCTTATTTTCTTGTTCAGATTGTCCCATCCATCCCCTTTCTGCCGTGAATACTGAATAAAATAGTGCTTCTCTTCTCTGCCCCCGTCTTGTGTTTGTTCCTTTTCTCCATGCTAGTATTTCGATTATAAGAAGCAGCTCGCAGCTTTCCTGGCCGGCCGGCGACGGCGACGGCGAAGCACACGCCACACTGCTTGTGCTTGGGGAATCGTTGCTACGTACTGAACTACGTGTCGTCGTCCAAGTTCATGAGAATATTCAGTTTCCATTGTTTGCACCAGGTGAATGGTCACGTAAGTGGTTGGTCATCGACTCCTTGGCTGCGAAGTCATTCCTTTCCTTCCTTTTCACCGGCTCAAGAAGCTATTCAGCTGGCTACCACCTCAAACGTTATACTGTGTCTGTTTTCTATACCTTGTTTTCCCAAGCACTTTGCAGAGCCAGAGCTTGCTGTCATTTTCAATTTTTCAGTGTATTGGAGAGATCAGTTCATGTGGCAATTAGCGGCTTATTTCGCGTTGGTTGTCCAGATCTATCTTTTCAAGGACGATGAAGTCCTGACGCATCCCATGTGTTTTTTTGGAGGCATAATACATCCCAATTGTGAACGCAGCACAAACAACATGTACTGAATACGAAATGGCATGGAATTAAGAATGGTTAATAATTAAGGCTACAAAGCAGTGCAATATTGCATTGTCGTACACAGCACAGGACACAGGTCAAGCACAGAAGTACTACTAGGTGGAAAGGACACACGCATTAGAAAGTGAAGGTACACAGCTCGAGTGCTACAGAGAAGACTGTAATAAAACATGCCATCACTCCGTAGCCAACACTAGTAAGTAATTCCCAATATCCTTATTATCTTAACTTTACCAGCTTGTAAAACTCAGAATGTAGACATATGTATACTAGATGCTAGTGTCTCCCCTTCCTAGGCTGAAAAATATACCGCCAGTTCGGGAGCAGGTCACTGAGAGCCTTATTTCCCACAGTCGCACACATGCCACGCATCTTGAGGCGCATGCAATTGAAATCAGGTGCAGAGCACTCCGTTGACGTCAGAAGACGATCCTGTTGTCGTCCGAGAAGAAGATGGCCGCCAGGTCCTCGATGCCGTCGCTGGCCTGCCGGCACAGCTTCGTCGCGCTCGCCACAGCTGCCGCCGCGTTCCACGTGTCGGCACCTGCAGACGTTCAGACACACACAAGCCGGCGTCATTCACGTTCATAGGCGGAGGTCACGATCAGGTGCCCGGAGAGCCGCAATCAGGAGGAAGTATGTATACACCTACCACTCGAGAATGTGGTTGGGCAGGCGAAGCTGTCCCATTTCAGCTCCTCATCCGAGACGCCGCCCATCCCCATGATGTCGCCGCCGAACAAGTGCGCGTGCGAACGCGACTCCTCCGCGGCCGCGGCGGGGAAGTCGTCGCCGATGAAAAACGTGTCGTGGGGAGACGACAGGAGCAGGGGCGGGGGCAGTGGGCTCGACGGCAGCCCCCCGGTGCTGGTGGTGGCAGTCGCCGTCACGTCGTATCCAACGGGGCTCTGCAGAATCAGTGCACCAATTTCGTTTCATCAGACCGTGTCCCACGTACTGTACTACTACAAAGCAATACCTACCGGGGAGGAAATGTTCAGCTTACCTGGAACGGGTTGCCGGATTCAGACACGGTGCACATTATTCCCCTGCTGCCCACGTCGAGAGTAGGAGGTGGACTGGTGGAGTTGGTGGGCGTGAACGACGCGCTGAGCTGCTCGCTGCTGACGAGGGACGAGCTGCTGGAGACCTTGCTCATCTGCCCTCTCGCGCTGCTGCCGGCGGCTGCTTTCGCCCTGCCCGCCGCCGGCTCGCCCTGCAGCAGCCCGGCCTCGTGCCGCTTGATCACGCGGCACAGCGCGTAAGCACCCTACAGGAGAAAAAGAAAACGACAGTTTCATTTTGATTCAGTTGAGCAGCACTGATGTATCGATGCAAAACAAAATGAAACAAGAAAGGGACGCACGATGAAGTTGCATGCGCCGTGGGCGATGTCCTGGCAGAGGCGGTACTCGTGCATGACCCAGTCGGTGCGCTCGCCGCCGGGGGCGCGACCGCGGTAGAAGACGAGCGTCTTGCGGAGGCCGTAGACGCCGCCGTCGCAGGCAATGCGGCGGTCCTTGCCCGTGGCCTTCCAGTACCCCGTGGTCGTGGCGCGGTTGGTGCGGGAACCGTTGGGGTACTTGCGGTCGCGGGGGCAGAAGAAGAACCATTCCAGGTCTCTTTTTGGCAGGAAAGACTTCTCTGCGATATACAGTTAATCCATGGAACAGGAATCAGTTGCTACTGTGGAAACTTTGAGTAAAAAAAACTGATTAGCAAATTGTGCTAGTATCTCTGCTAATATAATTGTTCTCTGATGAGAATGAGAACATTGCATAGGAGTGTTATTTTCTGTTCTGAGCAACATGTTAATTTCTTCTTTTGAAAAAGGCTATACAAGGACTTATCTGCAACCGGCCTAGGGAGAAAAAGGGCAGATGCCCGGGACAAAGGTGGCCTTTCTACTTTCTATTCTACTGATGATCTCTAGCAATACCAAGTGATATTCGTCGAACATTTTCCTTTGTGTTAATTTCAACCATTTTCCTTTGTGTCAATATCACAATAGGGCAGGAGAAAACATCTAGTGGTAAGTCAAAGGGTTTGCCTTTTCTTTTTATGTATGAATATGTACACACCTGGTAGTTCCCATGGCTCGGATTTGTAGAGATCAACGACGGGGATGACCTCGAGCTCGATCTTGAGGTTGTCCACCTTCCTCTTGAGGTAGTAGCCCACCAGCTCGTCGTCCGTCGGGTGGAACCGGAACCCGGGCGGCAGAGTCATGGTTCCCATGGCAGCGATGATGTCAATGCACACACTTGCAACTTGCAAGGTATTCACAGGCACGTAAGAAAGAAATAGCCGGAAGATGGGTAAGACGCAATCAAGGACAGGAACAAGAAGAAGCAGCAGCAGCAAATGCTGCCGATCCAACACTAACTGAAATGTAATGTCAACTGCCAAAGTAAATATTTCAGGCAGATGAGCAGATGTATGTAGACTGTATTAGAGCGGCGATTAGATTATTAGTGGCAATGGAGGAGGAGGAGGGGATATCTGTTGAAGATGTAGAAAATCCAGAAATAGAAGCTCTTCCTAGTGTGGAGAACCAGCGCGCGGGCGATGATGAAGAAGCAGCTGCTGGAGTCCAAGATCATTATCAGGCTGCAGCTTCAAGTTGCCTTGCCTTGCCTTGCCGATCAGGAATGAAGAGGAGGCGATCGAGGAGGAGGAGGAGAGGGTGTGAGACGCCGCGGGGCGATGCCGTTTATATAGACAATGGACAGGGAGGCTGGAAACTGGAAAGGTAAAGCGAGGGCAAGGTCGGCGCGGCGGTCGTCCGAGCGAAGCAATTCCAAACGTCCTCCTCTCCTCTCCCGCGCCCCCAAGCAGCCGCCGGGAGCCGCGTAACTGTTTCAGTTTCACAACTAGGTGGAAGCTCACCAAAACCGCTGGCTGGCTGGATTCGGTTAACTAATAGCCAACGCACGCAACGTGTCAAACGCTCGTGCCGTACGTGCATTCAGCTCAATTCATCAGTGACTACACACGCGGCAGCGGATGCGTACTGGCTCGTGTTTCATTCATTTCAGGCAGTGTTCTGAATCGACTAGGAGGACTGGAGGAGGCCACAAAATTCAGAAAGAATGCGTGTGGTGTGGGGTGTCCTGCTCCTGCACCTTGTCGTAGTTTCTATACGTACTGTGTCTGTGTGTGATGATGCGATGAATACTTATCTTGTGGCGATCATTTACCATTCCGGGATCGGCTTCAGCTCGGGGCTTTGCATCGCTTATCGCTTTGCCTGTTCTGTTTGCTAACTGCCGCCGCCTTGCCCAAAAGCGCAAATTTGTCAGTTCATATAGGATAGGAGTAAACTTTTGGTTAATTTGTCAATGGGGTGGATCCGTGCTTAGCTTAGCTTAGCTTAATCAGCCGTCGCTGGTTTTCGGGATGAGCGAGGTCGGTAGACACCAGCCACACTGCATGCACGTCCGGGATGGGATAAGTTTCGCGTGACCGATCGCCCAGTTTTTATTCTTACTTTACTTACCTTTGTTTTGGTTTTTACAGCTCAGGTTCAGACTCGCGGCTGATTAAATTAGCTTCGAGCCGGATTATGGTACTGTGTTCTACTTTGAGTCTGCAGGTCCTTGAGTGTACTACATTTCCTTTTCTGAATAAGGAAACCAAGCTTGGTCATTCGGTTTTACATTGCACTGCACAACTGCCCCCCATCTTGTACTTGGCTATGGCTACTCTGCTTGCATGACCTCACATGCTTGTTTCGTTCTGAATTGAAATTGACCCCTCCCGGCTGCCACTGCATGATACACGCACGCACGTTTGGCTCTTCCCATTTCTAACATGAGTTCTAACATTATTATGGGACTGCGAACGTGCAGTCACTATTAAAGAATGATGACATATTTTGTTCGTACTAGTATGTTGGTACTGATTACTGAAATACGGCATCATGGTCGTGGAGATGGAGAAGCAGAGCAAGACAGCAAGTTGCGGGTGCAGATCGCATCGTGTCGACCGACCACTAATCATCAGGAACTCGGTTCGGTTCTTTTCACTTTCCATTAAACCAGAGGTCGCAGCCTCTTCGATCATTTCATATTGACTTCACTCCACACACACCACCTCCGTGCATGGAGCCACTGAACAGCATATCATGCATCGTATGTACAGTACGTTCTTCCATTATTCATTCGATTGCCCAGCTGTTTCCACACCACAGTTGCAAACTTGCAACTCATTCAAAATGAGTGTAATCCCAGTTTAAGCTAGAAATGAAATACCCTCTTTGCCCGTAGGAAAAAAAAGAACCATATATACAGGAGTAGGTAACAATATTTTTTTTTGTAAAAAACTCTTTTTTTTAAGGTCACCGGAGGGGGAGGGGGTGGGGGGGAGGGGATCCCCACCTGAATACCATTATTGATTGATCAGTACCATTATGCAAAATGTTTTAGATTACATAGTTTCACACCTCTTGGGTAACACTAACCTTTTCTTAAAAAAAAACTTTCATAAAAAACAAGTATTTTTTTTGGGGGGGGGGGGGGGGGGGGGGTTCTACTCAGCAATCGGATTTTTTTTTCTTCTCGGCACCAAACTTTTTTAAGATGCATACAACCTTAAGTTATTTTCAAATTGTCAGGGCTTGAAAATTTATAAATGAATTTAGAGGTTTGCTTAATACAATTTCTCTTGACGACTGAGGAGGATAATTGTCGATAATGGTTAGAGTTTAATGCATTGTTGATTTGTGTTTATGTCTTTTGACATTTTTTTGGGATAATCTTTCTTTTTCCAGCTCGAGCTTCTCACTGTTTTAAATTATAAGACGATTTGTAGACATGGTGTTTATATGATGCATAGCAAATGTATGTATCTAGAGAAGACAAAAACATCTTACAATTTGGAATGTGGAGGGTGTAATAAAAATTCTTGGGGTCCTATAGGTGTTTAATACTTAGATTAAGGGGTTGTAAAATTCTAGTACGTTTGAGGAGTTGAACACTTAGAATTTTTAGTTACGCCATCTCTGCTTAAAAACTAAAAAAACACACTTCAACTCATAATTTAATTAACTCGACTCCATTAAAATAAAGTCTCATTCAACTTTACTATAACTCAGTAGCTAGAATTATGAATAAAAAGAATCTGGGGCTACACGTGTTAAAGACACTCCAATTTTGATTTCTTTCCTGCAATGGATGCTAGTATTCAGCAAGAAGGAAGGGATGGAAAAAAAATATGGGGTACTAGAGGCAAAAAGAAAAAAGGAGAAAAGAAAGGCACATGGCACCATTTTACAAATTCCATTTATTTGTAGGACATAAAACACAAACATTGCACCATTTTATGAATTTCGTTTATTTGAGTTGTGTTAAGTCAAATTATTCTAAATTTGACCAAATTTATAGATAAGTTTTATATAGATAAGGGTATTAAGACCTACAGCATCAAAGAGGTGAATTATGAAACTACATTCTATAATGTATCAAATAATGCTAATTTAATATCGTAAGTATTTTTGTTTTTTTTCTATAAACTTGGTCAAATTCATGACAGTTTGATTTAAGACAACTAAAAGTCTCTCATATTTCAGGATTGATGGAGTCTATAAGCCCTTAAAGTTCTCATTATAGGATTTCTTCCCCTAGGAAAAAAAGTAGAAGCTAAACCAAACATACTCGTTGCGGGTTTTTTTTCCATCAATGCTTCTCCAAAATAACGTGCAAACTGTATAAATAATCTATAAGCTATGGAACAATCTCCATATTGGCTTCTCGCCTGAGTCCTGACTGCCTCCCTCCGCTCTCCCCACGCTCTCCGCCTACCTCCGCTACACCGGTGATGAGATTGTACTAACGATAACGATATAATTAAAAGACGTCTGGACGAACGGACGCCTCCCACCACACCTACACTGTCGCTCGCCCAACGACCCTATCCGCTTTGTTCCGTTCACGCGCCCCGATGCTCGTTGCACCGTTTCCTCCCTGCGTCGCCGTGCCTATCCGCCCACCCCACTCCGCCTCGCCGTTGTCGGTCCCCCGCAGCGCTGCGCCCCATCCCCTGCGGCCTCCTCTGCGCTACCTCCTCCGTGCCACATTCCCCACCGGGCCCAGTCTGCCTCGCCCGCCTCCACCGCACTGCCTCCTCACCGCAGGCGGCTCGCTCACCGCGACCGCCTCCATGGAGCTAGTGAGCCACGACCACCTCCACCGAGTCGGCGAGGCTCGATGGATGCTCCAGCATGCAGGCGAGGCGGACGAGATTCGTGTGACGCCGCGCCCACCGGCGAGTTGCCCGTGCCACCGCCGCACAAAGAGGTCCGTGCGCCGCCGTCGACCTCCGCGCCGGCGTGCCTCCATTCGTCAAGCAAAACCCATGTTGCAAGAGTATTTTTAAGTGTTTCAAATGTTTCATTTGGATGTTGCAAGTGTTTCATCTTAATGTTGCAAAGTAGATTGGAATGTTGCACATGTTGCAGTGGCCATACACGTATGTTTCAAGTGTATGCACCAAATGTTTCATCTTGTTTTCCAGATGTATGTTTGCAAGTGTTTCATCTGGATGTTGCATATGTTTTCACACATATAAAGTGTTTTCAGGTGTTTTGTTTGCAAGTGTTTCATACGCATGTTTCGAGTGTTTCAACTGTTTCGTACGTATGTTGCAAGTGTTTCATCTGGATGTTTGAAAAGTTGATCTGGTATTGCAGCTAGTGTTTCAAATGCATGTTTCACGTGTTTCATATGCATGTTTCATGTGTTTCAGATGCATTTAGACGTATGTTGCAAGTGTTGCATCTGGATGTTTCAAAAGTAGATCGGGTGATGCATCTCTGTCTTTACTTTTCTGCTGCCTCAACTTTGCCTTGGTGTCTTCTTCTTCTCCCGGCGCCGACTGGGCATCTGCCGTCCCCTTCCCCTCTTTTGGATGCTGGCGTAGCCACATGCTGTAGTCATATGCTGTAGCTGCTGGCCGCGTGCATGCACGTGAGAAGTGGAGGGGGGCACGAGTGGGGACTCCCCTACGTGCAGTCGGGCAGGTCGGATGGCGTGGGCTCTGCGTAGGCGGGCGCGGGATGCAGGTGCACAGGGGATACGGAGTGCAGGTGCGGGTGTCCGTCCAGACGTCCGAGTGCTAGCACTGCCGTTGTACTAAACTTGCACAATTTGGCATGGCACCCGTTTCAAGAAAAAAAGAAAGAATTGGCATGGCACCGGCGATCGAGATTGTACTCAGCCTCAGTTTGGCTCAACGGTGGCCCTCCAAGTTCATTGAGGTCCCATTCGTCCGGTTCCACCAGTGCACCAAATGGTCGTCTCCTCTGTTACAGCCACTGCTATCAGGGTCCGTATGTCAGTGTCAACCACTATGAAAAGGGTGCTAAACATCTGCCATGAGCTATTCCAACAAGCAGTTTTGTGTGGCCAGTTGGAGAAAAACTGGCTTATCAAATAAACTCATAAAAATCAAATAGTTCCAAATAGGGATGCAGCTGCACTTCACTTTAAGTTAGAGAATATGAAAAAGGTGATCACGTGTCATTCTTGACAAGCCATTACGCGTATCAGGACATGAAAATGCATATGAATCCTAGTCAGACATTTGATTCTTAAACCGCTATTAACTACACACAAGTCCAACAGAAATGAATAAAATATTTCAAAACTACTTAGGCCTAGTTTAGTTCATCGAATTTGAAGTGACAAATTCACTGTAGCGATACTGTAGCATTTCATTTGTATTTGGTAATAACTATCCAACTGTTGATTAATTAGGCTCAAAACGTTCGTCTCACAAAGTACAATCAAACTATGCAATTAGTTTTTGATTTCATCTATATTTAGTACTCCATGCATGTATCGCAAATTTGATGTTATGAGAAATCTTCTTTTTGCATAGTGCATTTTCAGGAGTTTTGAAATAACTAAAGGAGGCTTACATGTACAAAAGGTAGCCGTACGCACGTCAGCTTTCAAACAGCCTTTTAACTCAGGCGTGCCAAGATATACATCATTTCTGTCCTACTCAACCGTATGAGCTGAATCTTTGCATGAAACTTGTCGTGCCGACAGCCTAGTTGAAACTTGAAAGAAGCGCAGGAGTGTAACCAGCAATCCATGCGTGCATCTAGATAAAAAGCTTTGAAGTTGGTTGCACTTGCAAACCAACTAATTCGATCGGCGTATTCTCTGAAACTACTGCGCCACTTCAAGTTAAGTCAGTCTTTACTGAACTGATCATTAATTAGCTAGCCAGTAGAGACAGTTAGCGGCTACTTTTGTTCACAAGTGAAGTTCCTGTTACCTGAGCAATGCCTTTTGATTAACATAGTTAAGTGAGCATTAGATGAGTTGTTCATGCAGAAACAAGCAAGTGACATCAAGGGCTTGTATCGGACAGTGATGTGACGACTAGTCTTTTGACGAAAACATCGTTTGTGGCCATGCTATATACCGTCTGAATTCAACGAACCCTTCCAAACTCTTCAGCGTCACCAATCACAGTGATGCACCTGCCCATGCCTTTGTCCTTTTGCGAACAAATTGTGATGCATCACTTTCTTCCTAGCTAGCATGCACTTTAGCGAGAGCTACCCCTTCTTTTTTTTTTCAGGCCTCGTTTAGTTCCCAAAAAGTTTTGCCAAAAAACTATAGTAACGAATCTTACGGCATATGCACGGAACATTAAATGTAGATAAAAAAACTAATTACACAGTTAGGTGAAAAGTCGCGAGACAAAACTTTTGAACCAAAGTAGTCTATAATTGGACACTATTTGCCAAATAAAACCAAAACATACTACAATATATTTTTCACCCTTTTCACCCAACTAAACAACCCCTCACTTGCTGCAGCAATGCAAGAGCACACCCTGGCGGCCTGGCCCATATGGGCCCCGATGTGCGTACTTCTCGGCTGCGCCATTCTCCACCAGACGCCAAATCTCCCAATGCAAAATGCAAAGTCCCAACCTGAGGGCATGCCCTGATTCAGTCAAAAAAAAAAAAAAAAAACTGTCTCCATCTTATCATCACTGCTTTGTCACTGTCAGGATAGTAGTTGGTGCACAACTATCTATACCACCTGTCTCTTGAATCTTGACCAAATGCTACTGATGCTTTACCGCGGTGGTAGTTTAGATTCAAACATGAAACAGGAGGAGGAAAAAAAAGGCTCACATGCATGGTTACTTATAGCTTTCTAACCAGGCTTATTAAGCACACTACGAGGATCATCATTAGTATTCCAGAAAACAGTGTTGTGTGTACTGACGCTGTGTGCAAAAAATACTAGAGGAGGCTAACAAAGAGGCCTCTCCCCGACGCACAGTGTGTTGAACGCCCGTCAGAATAAGTTGATCTATCATCATCTTATTTTCACAAGCTAATAGTTAGTACTAGTACAAGGAATGAGATTATTTCATTACATTAAGGAATGAACTTATAATGCATTACCTCATCTAGAAGTTGATGGGTCTGACAAATTGTTGCAATAACAGAATCTGTTGACGCCTCTCTTTGGTCCATGACGATAAAAAGGAAGGTAAATTTTTACTTGAGCAGATTTCGTTCGAAAAATTCAGAAGTTTTTGCTGGTTTCCGGTATTCTTCAGAATCATGGCTGGTCCCAGTCAGACGTGTTGTCTTCCAAGGGACACTGGAAGCACAAAGAAACAACTGCTGCCTTTATGTATACCATATACTCCTACGGTCCTACCAATGAGTGCATGCGCGGCTGACACGACACACCAGTATTATCAAGCAAGGGCTTTCTCAGCTTAGCACCCGTGTCAAGGCCACAAATAATGGTTTTGGGCAGATGACGCAGGCGAGGAGCCCACTCTAGCTAGTTTCGTAGCTACTTCCAGGTATGAACGGTGGCACCCTATCGAAGACCAGAAGTGCTTGACTTGGGCAGGCTCTCGGTCTCGGGTGCATGACCCACCCAGACGATGGAGCACTTTGGGAGCGAGGCATCTGCACCATCGGATCCCCATCAGCATGGCACTGACGCGGGCCGGCTGCCTCCTTTTGATCATATCTATGCAGTGCAGCTAAGCCTACTGCTTTTCTCATCCCAAATTATCCTGCCATTTGTTAATTCAGTTCAGTTGTTCAAAGCTAGCTAGAAAATCATCAGGTATGAACCCCGCTTTGAATTATCTCTGACTCTGATAGGACATCAGCACTGGAAACTCCAAGTGCCTGTTATTAGTCTATAGATCAGGTATGAAAACGACCCACTTTTATCGTCCTGCTAGATTACTACTAGTACTATTGTGTAGACAAATGAAATAACAAGATGGAATGATACAGGACAGCATCGCAGGCTCGCAGCTAGCATTGTTGGGAAATAATGCAAGTGCTGGTCCCTGTGTAAGACCGTCCGCAGTGGAGACCGCTATATACTCCTGCACCAGCGTATAGCGGATGGGGACAGCTGCACCGTTGCCCTGTATGAGTGACGCAAAAATAGCGTGAGACCTGTCGTCCGGTAAATATGGTGAAGTACAGTGCGTCCGCTAAAAGCACGTGAGTGGGAGAAGAAAGAGCCAAGAGGAGAGATGATGGTGGGCCCCACGTTTTTAATCCTCTAAAAAATGTTATAACTCACAAACCAAAAACCCAAATTAAATTTCGATTGCACTATTGAATTCATTTCAATAAATTCTTCAAAACTAGATCTCACATGGATATATTTAAATAAGGTGACAAGTGGACCCCACAGTGGATAGAGGATGATATAGAGGATGGATGGGTGCGGGAGAAATGAATATAGAGGAAAGAATCTTGATGACCAGGATGTATAGAGAATGAAAATAGAGGATCATGAGTGCGGATAGCCTATAGTCACCCTACTACCCTAGCACAAGCAAGTGAGCTTGCATGATTCGGACTGGGGTTCAGAAATCATGAGGTTTAGAGGTGGCATACGCGTCATCTTATCTTGACTCCGCCGAGTCTCTGCAAGGTCTTTTTTACTGTTCCATCCCTGGATCTTCTGTTTGCAGCTTGCACCAAAGTAGTATACAATAAAGAAAATCAGTTCACTGGTTGGACCGGAAAAACTATGACCAAAAGTCTTACCGGCTCGATTCAGCTAAAAGGTCAATTAGCCACGAAATTGATCCAATTTTAACTAATTTGATGTTCGGACGTTAGTTGTGAACTCTGAATTAATAATAAACTATCGCAATGTTACCATGTTATCTCATCTGTTATATCATACATATATATGATTCTTTGATATATCTTTGCATACATGGTAGATATTTTTCATACAAAGTTATGAGAAATAAATGTTATATTAATAAATAAAAATCCTGTTTGGATCTAGTAGCTGCTAATAGTCAACTATTTAATAGTTCATAGCTAATATTAGCTAGCTAACTATTAATAAAATAGTTGTTAATTGGATTTGAGCTAACAATTAACTAGACTATCAGTTGGACATATTTGGATCCATATGAGCTAATTATTAGCATCTAACTATTACTGTCTATGGATCAAATAGACCCTAAACCACAAGTGAACCAGTAGCACAAAAACCGTTCCATGGTTTGCACTCGTCGCTGGTCTAATGAGACTCATGGTAGGGTCATGGGCACCCCACCCACAGTCCACAAAGATCAAACAGTACTACTAGTACTCACTCTTGATTGATCCCACGATGATTCTGCTGCTAGCTGAGCACACACCAAGAGTGCCCGTCCGTCCTCTTCTGGTCCGAAGATTCTGCACAGTGACGAAAAGCATAGCAATTGAATAAGTGGCTCGCTTGAGGCCTGGTTTGGTTACCAAAAAATTTTGCAAAATTTTTCAGATTCCCCGTCACATCGAATCTTTGGACACATGCATGAAGCATTAAATATAGATAAAAAATAAAACTAATTACACAGTTTAGACGAAATGGACGAGACGAATCTTTTAAGCCTAATTAGACCATAATTGGACACTAATTGCCAAATAACAACGAAAGTAGCTACAGTGCTATTTTGCCAAATTTTTTACAACTAAACGCTACCTGATTCTTCCTGACAAGGAAAAGTATAGAGAGCAGTGTGTTTTCCTTTGAGGTAGCTTCCATGGTGCAAAAGGCCGCCGGTTCCCAGCGATGTAATGTATAGAGAACTGTGTAGCTAGAAAGAAGGATAGAAGCAGCCTAGAACAAGAGCAATTTAGAGGTCCAGCCTAATCAGCAAAGCAAACGCTTTGTGAAAAATACAGAGAATAAATTAAAAGCAATGAGTGGGAACCTTCTCCTAGTGCTAATAAATTTATTAAAACATACTGATGGCAACAGTCAGCACAAAAAGCTAATCTATTGCAAGTTATGAAGGGAATCGCCATAATGGGACGGGGAGTGAAGCATGCAGTTACAAGATATACCTTTCCTGATGATCCCTCATCAGAGTGCATTGCGTAGCATATTAAAACGAAATGGTGTTGGCTGCTCATGCGCATGGTAGACAAATGAAAAAACACTCACACATAATTGTATTTAGTGACGACAGATGTTTCAGATGCAATCGACATTGGCTTTTACGTACATATGGTAGGAGTAGTAAACATCACACTCCACTTGGCATGACACTAAGCACAAAATATATATTCATGACGAGCTGTAAGTCAGCGAGGTGCGTGTTGGATGCCCTGGACAGTCACGCATGTGCTGCGGCGTACGTGTCCCTGTCGCATGCAGACGGCAACAGGTAGGGTTTTGGATTCCTCGTGGGACATGGTCGGCAAGAGATTGGGTGTCCGGTGGCTAATAAGTCGTCGCGCGCCGGCGGATGGCGATCTGTCGAGCGCGGGGCACAGCAGAATGGGATCGCCGTTCCTCGTTCAGCCGTTGAGGGAGGCATCGTCCGACGAAGCTGTGTTGTCGTACGTCCACGACATGCATGTCGTCCTCATTAGTCATTATTACCAGCAATGCATGTACAGTCAACCCACCCGGCCCCGTGTGACGGTGTGCTTCTAAGCTAAGTAAACCAGCAATCTCTTCCCTGTGCCGTCTATGTAGTCCTGGTCATTTTCGATGCTTTGGGTCGGCCTCCGATACGGCGATACTCACTTTTTGTTCAACGGTTATACACTCGTTATAGTAGTGTGCATGGGAGTAGTGCGCCAAGAGCGTGTACATGTTTCTGTGTGTGTTGCGCAACAAGGACCGATGACAGCGAGTTGTACAACGACGACGGCGCGCGCGAGCGCGGCCGCTGCGACGGGAGGCGAAGTGGCGAACAGAGAAGGCGCGTCAGCTAGATAGAACGCGCTGGCAAGTCGCGACGAGCAGTCGCGCATCCACCCGTCCATATCGACATCGACATGTGGGCGTGAAGGCAGTGCCCATCGTCACCAAATACTAACTAGATTTGTAAAAAATATTAGCACAATTATATATCAAAATAAGTTTATTATAAAAATAAATTTAATGATCTATCTAATAATACTAATTATATTTTATAAATTCTAGTATTTTTTATATATTTGGTTAACATTGGGTATGTTTGACTTCTCGAGAAAAAGATGGAGTGAGTATATATATGGAGGACTCATAGTAACTAGCAAATATTCCTTGAGACACACAGGTGTTTATCAAATATTTTTAAATGTAATGTTAGATTTGAATTCTTGATATGTCAATTCATAATATACTACTTTAGATTCATGCACTTTGTTAAAACACACAATCACTGTCGGACTATCACTGACGGTTTAGATGGAGCCAGCAGTGATAAGTGTTTCACTGTCCGTTTGTGTGATAGCTGGACTATCACTGTCGCTTCGTAGCTCTAACCGGCACTATTAGGCATAAGGGGTGAAATGGGTACAAGGGGTGAAATGGGAACAAGCTATTGTGTTGTATAAAAAAGTGTTTCTAGCCTACCGCACAAAGTTTTACAACATAGTTTTAACCCAATTCTAGTAATGCAAAGACATGTAAGTAATTGCACAACTGTAAATACTCAAAGTAAAGAGAGGGTTAAGAATACAGCGATGTTCACAAGGTATTTCTCTCCCTTGATCCACACAAGGACCAAGTGCTCTCTACAGGTTGATTATTTGACACTTTAGCACGGTGAATCACCTACAACCGTTTACACCATGACTTAAGCCTCTCACAATCACCACCAAGAGATCACCAAGCTCCTCAGCACCAAGTCGTCTAGGTGATGCCGATCACCAAGAGTAATAAGCACAAACTCTCACTTGATCTAAACAAGCCTAATGAGGAAGGTGGATGCACACTTGCTACTCCCTTAACACTAATGGAGTCCTTAATCTTGTAATTAGCAAATCACAATCACTTCATTAAGCTTGAACTCTCCCTTGCTCTCCAATATGTCTAGCACACTGATGTGATTGGCAAGAGAGGTGCCATGGCCGAGATGGTGGAGTATAAATACACCCTACGCCAAGAACTAGCCATTATTGTTTCAAGAACTTAGAATGACTCTACAAAATACACGTTAGTCACAATGACTATGTCGTCATTAATCATCAAAACCGAATTAGAGACCTAGATGTTTTCAACATAATCTTAAAAAAAGAGTTGTACACTACTATTATGTTCTGTGCGGGGATTGAACATTTTATATAATACTCTCATGATACAAATATACTTCAACGCAAGAAGCGTGATTGCAAACATAAGCTAGAATCGTTCTGATAGGCCACCAGTGGTCGGTGGGAAGTCTGCAAAAGTTTGATATCCCGGTAGAATAGACCAACTGGAATTAGCAGCCAAACGGAAATGAAAATTTTTTAGCAGTTTTGAAATGGAGTAGGTCATTTTCTGGTGCTACACTTTCGGCAAACACACCTTTCTGAGATGTTCTTGTTGTTTCGATGCCGATGTAGTGCACCAAAAACAAACAAAATTAGTCTTGTAGTGCAGCTGTGCAGGAATAACCGAGGGTTAATTGTGAGGGGACGGGGACCCATGCATCTCTCAATCACTTTACGTTTCTGACCTTTTTTTTTTTGACGTTTCGAGGCTATAAGTGACGACAAATAGTCTTCTTGTACTGTAGGGTGCCTTTTTAGTTTGTAGTAAATTCATTTCTAGAGTAGTGATTCAGAAAAATCGAAGTGGTTCATTGCAATTTCTGACCTATTCTCGCATCAGGACGAAAGGTTAACAATCATATGTATCTATATCTATATAAAATATTCTTTCCATTTTGACATTGTAAACTTTTTAAGATAGACTAGTCTATAGGGAAAAAATGCTGATAGACATTATAAATTAATATAGATGTTTTGCACCACAATTACAACACGTCGTATGCAACCATGCAGATTTGCTGCACTGAATAGAATATTGGGCCATGCATTATGGTTTTTTAACAATGCTAGAACATCAGTATTATGGGATGGAGATGGACTAGTGTGGTCTTAGTAGCATGGAGATGGAGTGGAAAAGGCCGACATGTGCCCTATCCTTGTTTGGGGCTCACTGGTCAAGAGAGAAGCCAGAGGAGATCTACCATGGCATGTGATGTCCGGGCATGGAGACCCCTTGGATTCAAAATTTCAAATAACACCCTATTTCAAATTTAAGGATCTAAATGACGTATAGGGATAAGTGTGTGGACTTGAGATGACATTTTTTAGAGTTTTAGGAACTTGAATCACACTCTAAGAATAATTCCGATGGCTCTAGTTTATTCTCCGTAGCTAATCACAGTGAACCCAGCTTTTTGCACACCACTCATGTCCTCTGGGGCCTAAAGATTCCACGTAAACCAAAAGGAGAAATTGTTAGAAAGCATCCTTTTAATTACAACTGTAGTTGCAAATAATCTACGAACACAAGGTTGATATGTGCCCTTATGGTTTGGATTTGTGATGAGTGATTGTCAACGTGATTCGCGTCTTGGGTTGAGTGTGTGAACTAACTGAAAGCATCTAGGCCCCAAGGTTTGGTTTCGGTAATTAATGACAACACTTTATTACCATGACTAACGTGTGTTTTGCAGAAACTTGGTAAGTTAGGTCATGGAAGTGATAACTGCTTTGAGCACTGTGGTTTTCGTGTCCCTTGATGAAAATCGTTTCGGTTCTCAAAAGAGTGACGTCAAGATTAAGGACGGTTAGTTCCGGATGACGAAGGTGTTGAGACACATTCGGAATAGTCGTTAGGATCTTCGTTTTTCTCTTTTGGCCGTACTATAAAGGGGGGCATGAATGGGTAGCTTGACCTAGGCGAGTCCTATGTTTAGGTGTGGTGCACACTTGTTAAACTTGGCGCTAGGCAACCCTAGATTAGCTCAAAGTTTAGTTAGAAGCAACTTGGTTGAAGTTGCGACGCGTTTCGACGAGTTTCGGGCTGTCTTCCAGGCACCGGACGCGGTCTTCGGGAGCACCGGACGCGTCCGGTCAGTACTTAACCGCGCTAGGGTTTTGGCCCTGACCACCGGACGCGGTCCTCGCTAGGACCGGACGCAGTGGTCAGAGGCTGACACGTGTCTTTCAGGGAGAACACCCGTCGGACGCGATACTGGACTTGATCGGCGAGTCCGGTGCGAGTCCAGTAAGGTCCAGAGAGGACCGGACGCGTCTGGTCTTCAGGCATCGGACGCGGGCTTGCGTCCGGTGCGAGTACAGTAAGCACCCTTGCACGTCGGACGCGTCCGGTCACCCCTGACCAGCGCGTCCGGTGGTTCGTTTTCAAAATCGCGTTTTGACCGTTACGGGCGACCGGCGCGTCCGGTGCGTTGCACCGGCGCGTCCGGTGACCCCGTGTCAGAAAGTAACGGTTCGTTTTCTTTGAGGGGTGTATAAATACAACCCCTCCACCTCTTTTAGAGGTCTCTTGCTCATTCAAACATCTGAGAAAACCCTTTAGAGTGCAAGGGAGTGCAAGAGCTCTAGTGAGGATAGAGATTTGAGAATCAAAGTTTGAGTTTCCTCACTAGTGATTCGAGAGTAGCAAGTGTGCATCCACCTCCTCATTTGGGCTCGTTGTGGTCAAGTGAGAGTTCTAGCTTGTTACTCTTGGTGATCGCCATCACCTAGACGGCTTGGTGGTGATTGGGAGTTTGGTGATCATCCGGCGGAGCTTGTGGATGACCCAACTCAAGTTGTGAGCGGTTTTGGGTGATTCACCGCGACGGAGTGTCGAAGAATCAACCCGTAGAGAGCACTTGATCCTTGCGCGGATCAAGGGGGAGCGACACCCTTGCGCGGGTGCTCCAACGAGGACTAGTGGGGAGTGGCGACTCTCCGATACCTCGGAAAAACATCGCCGTGTTCCTTGCCCCTTTACATTCAAGCAATTACTTTCTCGTATTTACTTTCATTGCTTGTTTTACATTCCTAGAATTGCCATGCTAGACTAGGATTGGAAACTAGGGTGCAAAACTTTTTAACGGTAGACTCTCTAGGAACACAAGTAGGCACTAGGGGTGAATTCCGGCTTGTAGGATTTAATTCTTGCAATTAATTTTTAGAAAAGCCCAATTCACCCCCCCCTCTTGGGTATCTTGATCCTTTCAATTGGTATCGGAGCCGTGTTGCTCCTAATTTAGGCTTTACCGCCTAGAGCAAGATGTCTAACGGGGAAGGACCACCTCCCACCTTTGAGGGGGATGATTTTCCATATTGGAAAATCCGCATGGAGGCGTACCTCGAAGCCATAGATGCCGGGTGTCTTAGAGCCGCAACCGAAGGGCTTCCCGCTATCAAGGATCCCGCAAACCCCACGGGTGACGAGGAGAAGTACGACCGGTGGAATGCAAAGGCCAAAAATGCACTCTACCGGGGCTTAGGCAAAGATATCTTCAATCGTGTGCGTAATGCAAAGAACGCTCATGATTTGTGGCAAAATCTTTGTGCTCTCCATGAGGGAACTAAGAGTGAGCGTGAGGAACGCTATCATATTGCTTTAAAGAAAATTAATTCTTTTGAGATGCTTCCCAAAGAAAGTGCTAATGAAATGTACACTCGCTTGAATGTTCTTGTAGAGGACCTCAATGCTCTTGGGCTCACTCAAATGAGTCAATCGGATGTTGCAAGGAGGATCTTGAGTGTTCTTCCCGTTGAGAAGTATGGTCACATTGTCACCGTGCTTCATCAAAGTGATCTCTCCACCGCAACACCGACTCAAGTATTGGGGAAGATCAACGCTCATGAGATGTACATGCACATCACTCCGGAAGAGGGCTCATCATCTTCCAAGAAGAAAGACTTGGCCTTCAAAGCTAGCCATGACAAGAAGAAGAAGAAGGGTCAAGCCATGATCGTGCAAGAAAGCTCAAGTGAAAGTGATATCGATGATGAATCACTTGCACTCATGGTGAGGAAGACCACCAAGATGCTAAAGAAGCTTAACAAGAGTGGCATCAAGTTCGATGGCAAGAAAAAGAAATTCTTCACAAGTAGCAAGAGAAAGCCCATCTCGGAGATGGATTGCTACAATTGTGGTGAACTTGGCCACCTAGCTCATCAATGCCCTAGACCACCAAAAGACAAGTTCAAGAACAAGAACAAGGGCAAGAAAAATGATTCAAGTGATGAAGAAGATGAGAAGAAGAAGAACAAGCCATACAAGAAGAAGGATGGCAAGAAGAAGGAGTTCTACAAGAAGAAGAAGGGTGGAAAGGCTTATATTGTTGGTGATTGGCTCACCGACATTGAATCATCTTGTGGCTCCTCCGAAGATGAGAGCGATGATGAGAAAGAGAAGGTTGCCGCATTTGTGATGGGGCCATCATCTTCACCGACATCTTCACCACCACCTTCATCGCCTTCTTCACCATCATCGTCCACTACTCACCTATGCCTTATGGCCAAGGGTGAACGTAAGGTACAAAACCATGTTAGTGATGATGATGATGATAGTGATAGTGATGATGAATTTGATGCACCTTCTTATGATGAACTTGTAAAATTGCTAAACAAATACACTAAAATCATAAGAAGGACAAGAAGTGAAAATGATGATCTTCAAAATGAAAATGAATCACTCTCATCTAAGCTTGAAAATGCTCAAAAGACTAGTGGTGAGCTTAGAGATCAAAATGAAGTTATGTCTTCCACTCTCAAGGAGTTCAAAACCTCTAACAAAGAGCTTAAAGATCAACATGATAAACTTGAGAGGAAGCATGATGAGCTCATCACTAGACATAGCTCTCTAAAAGACAAGTACACCACATTAAAAATTGACTATGATAGTCTTGTGGTTGCTAATGAACTTGCTCTTGAGACACATGATGCTACTAACAATGTTGTTAAGTGTGACATAGCTACATCATGTGATGATTTGATCATTGAAAGCATTGAGCAAGGTTCTAGTAGCAAAGGCAAGAGTGTGGTTGAGTCATGCAACCATGATGATTATGCCAAGATCAAGTGTGAGAATGAGAAGCTTGCAAATGAGAACAAGAAGCTCAAAGGTTTGATGGCTCTTGAGAAGCAAACAACAAATGAGTCACTCATTGAAGAGAACAAGAAGCTCAAGCAAGAAAAAGAGCATCTCAAGACCGGCCTAAGCAAGTTCACAAGAGGCCAATATTTGCAAAGTGAGCTCCTCATGAACACCGTGATGAAGATGGATAGAAGTGGTATTGGGTACTTGGCAAATCAAGAGAAGAAGGCAAAAGCTCAACAACAAAGCAAATCAAAGCCCAAGCCAAAGAGATGTGTTGAGTGTGGTCAAGAAGGTCATTTTGCTCATGAATGCAAAACTCCACCACCACAACCCTTGCCCAAGCATGCTAGACCCTTTGCCTTCAATGCTCATTACATGCTAAGAAAAGATTCAAATGGAAAGATGAAAGTCATGTTTTTGGGTCCCCCAAACAAGAATAGGCCAAAGAAAATATGGGTTGCCAAGTCACTAGTTGAGAAAGTCAAGGGCCCCTCTCAAGTTTGGGTCCCTAAACAAAAAGCTTGATCTCTTGTGTGTAGGTGAACTACAAGACCGGTGGATCTCATTGGGTTATTGATAGTGGTTGCACTCAACATATGACCGGTGATCCTCGTATGTTCACCTCAATTGAAGAGAATGGGATATGCCAAGAGAAGATCACATTTGAAGATAATTCAAAGAGCAAAGTCAAGGGTATAGGCAAGATTGCAATATCAAATGATCACTCACTCTCAAATGTGCTCTATGTTGCTTCATTGAGTTTCAACTTGTTATCCGTTGGGCAACTTTGTGATCTTGGCTTCCAATGCTTGTTCACACCAAAAGAAGTTGAAGTTTCAAAGATAGATGACAAGCAAGTGATATTCAAAGGCTTTAGATATAACAATCTTTATCTTGTTGACTTCACCTCCGAAGATGCAAATTTGATGACATGTCTGTTCACCAAGACCTCACTTGGTTGGCTTTGGCATAGGAGGCTTGCACATGTTGGAATGAGCACTCTCAACAAGCTATTGAAGAAAGAACTAGTGAGAGGATTGAAGGATGTGAAGTTTGAAAAGGACAAACCTTGTAGTGCATGTCAAGCGGGCAAACAAGTTGCAAACACTCATCCAACCAAGGCTTTCATGTCAACCTCAAGAGTGCTAGAACTTCTACACATGGATTTGTTTGGGCCTACAACATACAAGAGCTTGGGTGGTAATCTCTATTGTCTTGTGATAGTGGATGACTACTCAAGATATACATGGACTTTCTTCCTTCATGACAAATCCGAAGTGGCAAGTTGCTTCAAGAAGTTTGCAAAGAGAGCTCAAAATGAATTTGAAGTCAAGATAAAGAAGATTAGAAGTGACAATGGCAAAGAGTTTGACAACACCAACATTGAAGCTTATTGTGATGAAATTGGAATCAAGCATGAAGTTTCTTCAACCTACACTCCTCAACAAAATGGTGTAGTTGAGAGAAAGAACCGGACCTTAATCACTCTTGCAAGAACAATGTTAGATGAGTACAATACTCCGGAAAAGTTTTGGGCCGAGGCAATCAACACCGCATGCTATGCGTCAAATCGCCTCTTCCTCCAAAAGTTTCTTGGCAAGACCCCCTATGAGTTGCTTAATGGGAAGAAGCCGGACGTCTCATTCTTCCGGGTGTTTGGTTGCAAATGCTACATCTACAAGAAGCGTCAACACCTAGGGAAGTTTCAAAGACGTTGTGATATTGGTTTTCTTGTTGGTTACTCATCAAAGTCCAAAGCATATAGAGTATTTAACCATGCCACCGGTTTGGTTGAAGAAACATATGATGTGGAATTTGATGAATCTAACGGCTCCCAAGGAGCAATTGAGAATTGTGATGATGTAGGTGATGAACCCTTGAGGGAGGCCATGAAGAACATGCCCGTGGGAGACATCAAGCCAAAAGATGATGAAGACGATGTGCAAATCATTGATCCACCATCTTCATCACATGTGCCTCAAGATGATGACAAGAATGAGAGAGTTGAAAATGAAGATACCTATGTCTCTCATGAACAAGCCGAGGCACAAGCACAAGATGTTGATGCTCCCCATCCACCTCCTCAAGTGGTTGATAGAAGAAACTCACCTCTACTTCAAGCTCATCCACAAGAACTCATCATAGGGAGTCCTACAAAGGGAGTAATGACTCGATCTCAAAAGCTAGCTTCTTTCGTTGAACATCTTTTGTCTCTTGTGTTGAACCTAAGAATGTAGAAGAAGCTCTTCAAGATCCGGATTGGGTGAATGCCATGCATGAAGAATTGAACAACTTCACCCGCAACCAAGTGTGGACACTTGAAGAGCATCCTAAAGGTGCAAGAGTCATTGGAACCAAGTGGGTGTTCCGAAACAAGCAAGATGACCAAGGCATTGTAGTGAGGAACAAGGCAAGACTAGTTGCAAAGGGGTTCTCTCAAGTTGAAGGCCTTAATTTTGGAGAGACCTTTGCACCCGTTGCAAGACTTGAAGCCATTCGTATCCTCCTTGCATATGCATCACATCATGATATGAAATTATATCAAATGGATGTGAAAAGTGCATTCTTAAATGGCTTTATAAATGAACTAGTCTATGTCAATCAACCTCTCGGGTTTGAAGACCCTAGATATCCTAATCATGTTTATAGGTTGTCCAAGGCGCTATATGGGCTCAAGCAAGCCCCTAGAGCGTGGTATGAGCGCCTCCGGGACTTCCTCATTGAGAAGGGCTTCACCATCGGGAAGGTCGACACCACACTATTCACCAAGAAGCTTAATGGGGAGATCTTCATTTGTCAAGTATATGTTGATGATATCATCTTCGGATCAACAAATGAAGATTATTGCAAGGAGTTTGGTGAATTGATGTCGAAGGAGTTCGAGATGTCAATGATTGGTGAGCTCACATTCTTCCTTGGTTTTCAAGTCAAGCAAATGAGAGAAGGGATTTTCATCTCTCAAGAAAAGTATACCAAGGATCTTCTCAAAAGATTCAAGATGGAAGAATGCAAGCCAATCAAGACCCCAATGCCATCAAATGGACATCTCGACCTAGATGAGGGAGGTAAACCGGTTGATCAAACTCTCTACCGTTCTATGATTGGTAGCTTGTTGTACCTTACCGCATCTAGGCCCGATATCATGTTTAGTGTGTGCATGTGTGCTCGCTT
Organism: Saccharum spontaneum; assembly: GCA_022457205.1. NCBI lineage: Eukaryota > Viridiplantae > Streptophyta > Magnoliopsida > Poales > Poaceae > Saccharum > Saccharum spontaneum. Next base: position 64,144,021 of record CM039580.1, read on the forward strand.
TCAAGCGTGCCCTAAAGAACCTCATTTAAGTGCCGTAAAAAGAATCCTAAGATATCTTAAGTACACCCCAAGCATTGGTCTATGGTATCCCAAAGGAGCTAGATTCCAACTAGTTGGCTATTCCGACTCGGATTATGCCGGTTGCAAAATTGATAGAAAAAGCACATCCGGAGGGTGCCATTTGCTTGGGAGATCACTAGTATCTTGGTCATCTAAAAAGCAAAATAGTGTGGCTTTGTCCACCGCCGAGGCGGAATACATTGCCACGGGGGCTTGTTGTGCACAAATCTTATATATGAAACAAACCCTCCTAGACTATGGAGTTGTTCTTGAAAAGGTGCCACTTTTATGTGACAATGAAAGTGCCGTTAAAATTGCTAACAATCCGGTACAACACTCTCGCACCAAGCACATTGATATCCGCCATCACTTTCTAAGAGATCACGTTGCTAAAAATGACATATCACTAGAAGGTGTACGAAGTGAAAATCAATTAGCGGATATCTTCACTAAACCTTTGGACGAGGCTACTTTTTGTAGGCTAAGAAGTGAACTTAATGTGCTTGATTCAAGTAACTTTAAAATATGAGCGCGTGTTGTCCCTTGCATTGCATTGTATCATATGTCACGTTTACTTTATCGCAATGCATTTAGGGCTTGGCTAACACGGTTACGATAACCCTCCTTTGGAGGAGTGAAGAAGCCTAACCGTGAATCAAACTTGACAAGCAACCTAGCTTTACTTTCTTGTATTGCATTGCATATGAATGGTTGTTTGTTTGTCGTTCCTTTTCGGTTTAGCTTTGAGCAACCTCTGTGTTCGTCCATGAATAGAGAGAGCATTTGACGCTCCTAAAGGTCCAAAAACTCTATTGCATGGCCATACGTTGCTCCTCGGGTGTTTATTGCCTATTTTCGTAAAAATAATACTAGCCTAAGGCAAAATATTTTAAAAATTTGAGGGTTTGAGTGAGGTCACTCATATCGGGTTCCAATTGGTGTTTATTTGTGTCTCTTTGAATTGGAACTTGATTGGGAGAAGTCACGTCGAAGTTCGGAACGAAGAATGGCGAAAAACAGTGACCGGACGCTGCACCGGACGCAGTGTTGCTTCACCACCGCGTCCGGTCCTGGCGTTCACCAGCGCGTCCGGTCATCCAGAAGACAAAGTCCAGATCTAGGCACCGGACGCTGCACCGGACGCGCCTCTGACCACCACCGCGTCCGGTCCCGGCTACCACCACCGCGTCCGGTGCTCCGCGATGAATTCCCGAGCACTCAGCCATCGGACTCTGACCGCGTCCGGTCAGTCCACACCGGACGCGTCCGGTCACTCCAGGCGCTTACTGGAGTGTCACCGGACGCTGCACCACCGCGTCCGGTGATTTTGACCACCGCGTCCGGTGCTACCGAATCGAGCGGATCTCAGCCCTCTTAAAACCGTTTCGTCTTCGTGTTTTTCTTTCCTTCATCGCTCGAATCCGCCGCCGCCGTGCTCTCTCGCCGTCTCGCCGCTCCCGTGCGTTCACCTCGCCGCCGGCAAGGATTCCCCCGTGCTGCGCAGCTCTGCTCGCCCTGCTAGCCCTGCTCAGCTCCTCCCCTGCCGCGCCGCGCCCGCGCGCACCTGCTAGCCAGCGCCGCTGCCCCGCTGCTTGCCGAGCCGCCGCCAAATCGCCGCTTTCTCTCACCGTCGGCGAGCCAGCCCCTGCCAGTGGCCACCTCCAGCGCTGCCACTCTCCCTCCGTGCACCCGTGCCCTTGATCCTTCGGCCGAGATTTGCATCTAGGGTTTTCCCTAAACCCTAGCTTAGGGTTTCCTTCAACCCTAGGGTTTGTCGAGGTAACGGCTCGTCTCGATTCCGTTTTCGATTCAAGTCCTTTCAATTCTCTCGTTAGGGCTTGCCGTTGACCATAACTATTCATTGCTATCTCGATTGGTCGTTTCAGTGCTCGATCGCCGATCTCGGGGGTTCTCGCGAATTAGGTCACCTCGTCCCTTCACCGTCGTCTCGTCGATCCGAGGTAGCTTAGCGTCGTTTCTTTTCGTATCTCACGTGCTTGCTATCTAGGATTTCGTATCTTTAGATATATATGTGCTTATAGTATACCTCTCTGTTCCATACGTGCAGCGAGTCAGTCGGTGTGCCGGGTCAGATCTGTTTGCTAAATCCGAGGCCAAGCCTGCGGATACGGATTGAGGCCAAGCCTCTCGAGTGTCAGTTCATCATCTCACAGAGGTTTTCAGGCAGTCAGTCAGCATGGTGCGTTGCAAGAACGCCGGTGGTGCTCCTGGTGACGGGGACAACAGTCCTCCCCGTCGTGATGAGATTGCGCATGGAAAGCGCATCAAGATTGCAGCCAAAAAGAAGAGGAAGGCACCGTCAGATGCAGAGATCGCTCAGGCCGTGGCAGACGCTGCAGAGCTGGTAGAGAGAGGTGGCAGACGCAGTGGGTTACACATAGGTGAGCGTCGCTTTCATCTTGAAGGTCGACAGCTCGGCACTGAGGCTACTGAGAGCACCGAGGCCACTGCACCTTCAGAGCAGATGTCAGTTGATCCACCCTCAGAGCAGACACAGGCCACAGAGACTACACCCGCTACTGAGTCTACCCAGGCCACTGAGGCTCCACAGGCCACTGAGGATACAGAGGAGCAGGCAGCTCAGTCTCCACCTCGTCGCCGCTCCACACGTGCTCGTTCACAGGTGACACCCAGGCCAGAGGGCCCGCGTCGTGGAGCACGACCTCCTCCCAGAGTTAGAGGGTCACCCCCGGTCGAGCACTTAGACCTGAGGGGTGCTTCAGCACGTCAGGTGAAGAGCTTGAGGTTTGTGGAGGTCAGCCGATGGTTTCCACCTGTCAGAGATGCCAGAGCTTCAGAGGGTTTCTATACCCCACTTCAGGAGGACTTCTACAGGGCCCTAGTTGACAGTGGCATTGCTTTCAGACCTCAGAGGGTATGTCGACTAGAGGCATTGGTTGATGTTGTGGGAGAGCAGCTCCGTCCGCACCTGTCCTATCTGCCTGGCTTATCAGATCTTCTTGGACGGACAGGTGCTTACTGCGGCACATGGGTCAGGGAGTTCTATGCTTCACTGTGGATTGATCCTGCTCATGAGTTTATTCACTTCGCATTCAGAGGCCGCGACCACAGACTCTACAGCTCCAGAGCCCGAGAGATCCTCAGACTACCTGCTTCTGACACGAGGATCCATCAGTTGTGCTATGGCCAGACTCCACCTCCCAAACGCCCTCACGGCGGTTCAGTGCCACCCACCGACCTGGTTCGATCCTGCTTTCGCGAGCCTTTTGGCGAAGGGTCACGTCGTACACCTACTAGCCTGACGCCTCTTGCCCGAGTCTTGGATGCCATACTCAGACGCACTTTACTGCCTCGACTTGGCTACAGAGAGGGACTGACGAGGATGCAGCTTTGGGTTGTTCACCACCTCATGACACAGCGACAGTTTGATATCTGGGATCTTATCCTGAGTGAGATGGAGGACACCATTGCTGAGGGCTTCAAGGGTAACCGTCAGCTTCCCTATGCCCACTGGATTTGTTTCATCATCAGATCTGCTATCCAGATGCCACCAGAGATCAGGGCAGAGATTGCCAACACTACTACAGCATTCCCTGACTATGATATCAGACAGCTTTGGGCCTCTATCACCAGAGATCAGGCTCCAGCACCAGGACAGCGTGAGCGCCCAGACATCCCTGAGACAGCAGCTGAGCAGGACGCTAGAGTTGACGAGCTTGCCGAGGCAGAGCTCGCAGACCTTGAGGCTCAGACTGCTGAGATACCTGAGGATGTCACTTCTGACAGCACTGATGAGGATTACCAGCCCATCCCCAGGTACCGGTCTCCTCGGTCTCACGACCACGAGGCCGGTGGATCTGGCTCAGCCTCCCGCTTAGACCCAGCCATGGTGGCTATCCTTGAGAGGCTGACCCAGGCTCAGGAGCAGCAGCAGCAGCAGATACAGCGCCAGGCACAGGATACAGCTGCAGCACTAGCACAGATACAGGCTCGCCAGGACGAGTTTCAGCGACAGCAGCTAGAGATCCAGAGGCAGCAGGTTGAGATGCAGCGACAGAGTCAGCAGCAGTACATGGATCTTCTGCGGCATCTCATCACAGTTGGGGTTCCTCCGCCTACATCTATCATGGCTCCGGCTTTGCATTCCAGCGGTCCATCGAGTCAGGGACAGCCGAGCTTTCAGTTTACATCTCCACAGCAGCAGGTTCCCCAGTCTTTTCAGTCCCCGAGCTTCACACCTATCCATACGGGGTTCACACCGTCAGACCAGCCTCGCCCGCATCTCTTGACAGGCACACCTATTGGTGACTTCAGTGCCACTTACAGCGAGTTGACTGGTCAGCCGACACCCTCGCACACGACTACGTTTCACACTTCGTCAGGGTTGTCAGCTTCCGAGGCAGTCGTTCCACCAGTGACAGGGACTGGGACTACAAAGACCCTCCCTTCTTCAGTTGCCTCGACAGATCCCCCAGCTACTGGCGCACTTCAGGCTCAGGTTACTCAGACAGATCCACTTGTTGCTACACAGTCAGTGCCTGTTCCTGCTCAGACCCAGACCGCTTCGCAGCCACGTGCTTCTTCAGAGGGTCAGCCAGATAGCTCCGACTCCGAGGGCGATTCACTTCACTTCGTGATTACTCCGCGCACCTCGGCACCCGACACGACTCCGTCTGTCCCCCCGTCAGATTAGATTAGTTTTTTGGCGCTTGATGCCAAAGGGGGAGAGAGAGTAGTTTCAGGGGGAGTTTGTTAGTGGGTTTTCGTTTTTTCGTGTGCTATATTCATGCATATCATGTTTACTTTTCAGCACTGCATTCGTGTGACATTGTCGTCAAGTCGTAAACCTTAAGTCTTAATGTGTTATTCGTCTCTGTGATTAATATATGTCACCGTTTTAGCTATAGCTCTAAGGTTGTGCTTCCGTGCCTTACTCCGATTACTTATGAGCAATATCTTTTTGTGTACTAACGCTTTTTGTCTTATCTTATGAAGTACACTCTTTTGGCTTGGAGCACATAAGCAATTCCTAACCCTTTATGCTTATTGTCTTTTGCTTATGTGAACCAAGCATGCTCGAAAACTTTCACTCTAATCCATGGAAACTTAGTGTTGTCATCAATCACCAAAAAGGGGGAGATTGAAAGCATCTAGGCCCCAAGGTTTGGTTTCGGTAATTAATGACAACACTTTATTACCATGACTAACGTGTGTTTTGCAGAAACTTGGTAAGTTAGGTCATGGAAGTGATAACTGCTTTGAGCACTGTGGTTTTCGTGTCCCTTGATGAAAATCGTTTCGGTTCTCAAAAGAGTGACGTCAAGATTAAGGACGGTTAGTTCCGGATGACGAAGGTGTTGAGACACATTCGGAATAGTCGTTAGGATCTTCGTTTTTCTCTTTTGGCCGTACTATAAAGGGGGGCATGAATGGGTAGCTTGACCTAGGTGAGTCCTATGTTTAGGTGTGGTGCACACTTGTTAAACTTGGCGCTAGGCAACCCTAGATTAGCTCAAAGTTTAGTTAGAAGCAACTTGGTTGAAGTTGCGACGCGTTTTGACGAGTTTCGGGCTGTCTTCCAGGCACCGGACGCGGTCTTCGGGAGCACCGGACGCGTCCGGTCAGTACTTAACCGCGCTAGGGTTTTGGCCCTGACCACCGGACGCGGTCCTCGCTAGGACCGGACGCAGTGGTCAGAGGCTGACACGTGTCTTTCAGGGAGAACACCCGTCGGACGCGATACTGGACTTGATCGGCGAGTCCGGTGCGAGTCCAGTAAGGTCCAGAGAGGACCGGACGCGTCTGGTCTTCAGGCATCGGACGCGGGCTTGCGTCCGGTGCGAGTACAGTAAGCACCCTTGCACGTCGGACGCGTCCGGTCACCCCTGACCAGCGCGTCCGGTGGTTCGTTTTCAAAATCGCGTTTTGACCGTTACGGGCGACTGGCGCGTCCGGTGCGTTGCACCGGCGCGTCCGGTGACCCCGTGTCAGAAAGTAACGGTTCGTTTTCTTTGAGGGGTGTATAAATACAACCCCTCCACCTCTTTTAGAGGTCTCTTGCTCATTCAAACATCTGAGAAAACCCTTTAGAGTGCAAGGGAGTGCAAGAGCTCTAGTGAGGATAGAGATTTGAGAATCAAAGTTTGAGTTTCCTCACTAGTGATTCGAGAGTAGCAAGTGTGCATCCACCTCCTCATTTGGGCTCGTTGTGGTCAAGTGAGAGTTCTAGCTTGTTACTCTTGGTGATCGCCATCACCTAGACGGCTTGGTGGTGATTGGGAGTTTGGTGATCATCCGGCGGAGCTTGTGGATGACCCAACTCAAGTTGTGAGCGGTTTTGGGTGATTCACCGCGACGGAGTGTCGAAGAATCAACCCGTAGAGAGCACTTGATCCTTGCGCGGATCAAGGGGGAGCGACACCCTTGCGCGGGTGCTCCAACGAGGACTAGTGGGGAGTGGCGACTCTCCGATACCTCGGAAAAACATCGCCGTGTTCCTTGCCCCTTTACATTCAAGCAATTACTTTCTCGTATTTACTTTCATTGCTTGTTTTACATTCCTAGAATTGCCATGCTAGACTAGGATTGGAAACTAGGGTGCAAAACTTTTTAACGGTAGACTCTCTAGGAACACAAGTAGGCACTAGGGGTGAATTCCGGCTTGTAGGATTTAATTCTTGCAATTAATTTTTAGAAAAGCCCAATTCACCCCCCCCCTCTTGGGCATCTTGATCCTTTCACTAACCATGGCGGGAGTTGGGTTGTGCAACATGGCTCTTGACTTGTGGTGCGCAGATGTGGAGCTCGGAGGCGGTGGTCGATGACGAGGTGAAGGTTAAGTAGGACGTGCCGTGCCGATGGACTCAGAGTGGTGAAGGACGGACATGAGGCTTGGACCGAGGAAACAGGAGGCCGGGTGACTAGACACGGTGACTAACATCTGGGGACACTGGCAAGCGCAAGTGTACATGAGAGTGACCATGTTGATCGAGTCAAGACGGCGGACGTGCAAGTCGAGCAGAGGCTCTAGAAAACTTGGCGGCCGGGCGGTCGAGGACGGAGGTGACATGCGTCGAGTTGTGGGTGATGCGTACGGAGTACGCTACTCACGGACAGTTTGGTGGTTTGGGTCTCAAAACCATCGGGTGGACGGTTTTCGTGTTTGAACCTCAAAACCCAGGCGAAGGTTCCGAGGAGGAACGGACGGCACGTGGTTGTTGGGCATTCTTAACGTCACTACCAAAAGTAGACTTAGTTTTCTAATTCTGATAACGGCGCCAAAAATGCCAAACCTATCCCTCATGCCACTTAAGCCAAGTTGTCATCCCCAGCATGACATGAGAGACGCGGTATTGAAATATGCATTTGCTCATCAAGATAAATAATAAAAGGGATCTGCAAGCGCACAGATTAATACCGATGTAGCATTTTAACCGGGAAGTATTCCAGGTATCGTTATTTATATTTTTACCACTGGGAAGGGATTTCTAAGTATCATGGTTGATAATGGAATGAGAATATGGAACTGAGTACACATCATTGCATGTATAACCGAGAGTATTTATCAATCTCTTTATACAGGTATAAATGTCACATTAAGTAAAGGTAAAGTGATAATGGTGACAAAGATAATTAATCTGATCAGCTAGCCACATATAATAATGATAAGCACCTCAACAGATATTCTAGCAAGTCATTAGCATGGAATTAGGATGAACTACAAAGATATTCCCTAAGTTATTATTAACTATAAAGTCTAGCATATCATAGTTAGTGCAATTATACTTGGCAATCATGGTGAGAAAAGACTATATCCATGCATAGTGAATATTAGCAAGGAAGATGAAGAACATAGCAATCACTCCCCTGTAATAGTGTTGCTCTGCCTGCCCTATACACGAGAGGGGGACTATATAAGAATCAACGAAGCTGTCACTATCGCGAACTACCCCACAATCCGGCATATAGGGTGCAATCGCAGATAAATACGGTATAGACACCACGTCTACACAATAATTATCATTCACCCACTGTACACATGGATAAACGCTATACGATCCTAGGCATGTATATAATTCCAATCTAACTAAGCCAAGCATATAACTATGATAAACTAAGAACAATATAATTGCAAATATAATCAAGTAGAGCAAAGTCATAACCAATATATTGAAATAGAACAAAGTCATATTCATAATATTGAAGAACAATGATGAACAATTGAAGAACAATAGAGGAATTACCAAGAATCCTCTTGACAGATCCGGGAACCAATCGAAGATTGACTCCTTCTAGTTCTAATCCTATGTAGCTATGCTAACTAGAGATCTAGTTGATGTGGTGGCTCTAGGGCTTGATCAGAGGCTCTCCTTCTGAATTAGGGTTTGAAGTATGAGACGAGGGCCTCTCCTCCAGGGGCAGGGGCCTTGCTTATATAGCCCTTTCGGATGAATCTGGGCCGTTGGATCAAACCGACATTGATCGTGCGGTTTTCCTTGATCCTCTAGGTCGGTGGAGCATAATCCTCGAGGCGGAGCCTGATTGGCTCCGGGGCCAGGGCGGGCGCCCTAAGGACCAGGGCGGACGCCCTGTCCCCGGCTCTGTTACGCCTCCCGTTCGTTCTCGTGGCTTCTGGACTCTTCTAGATGTAAGATAATTACGTGTTCGGTTAATATCCCGTCATTAATCCGACATGTGGGGCCTTTCTTCCGTATTTCCTGATAACCCCCTGCAGAAATAGATAAACAGCAAAACTCGTGGAATTCTATCAGATAAAACCCTAAGTCTAGGTGTTGGTTTCATTTGGATCCTTTTCTCTATTTATTTGATAGTTATAATTGATACTTAAGGACCGTCAACAAACTCCCCCAAGCTTACCTCTTGCTCGTCCCTGAGCAAGGAGAGACTCAGTAGTTGCTGAAATGCCTTTGAATTTTGACGGTACACATGCTTTCAAATAGAGTCTCATCTCTGAGTTAAAGTAAACTGTCAAGACTTAAAACTTACTCATTATACCTTTCACCATGGGGCTTGCAACCGTCACCTTTGTCTTGAGCGGTTAAAAGATAGAACAGTCTAGTCAAGCACCATGTCTCTTATTCTTGATCAGCTATAGCTCTTGGAGTTTTTTGCAGATTTTCAAATAAAACTCAGAGATTCCTTGTATGACTCTCTCAGGTCTCTCTTTTGTGGTATTTCTGGATCCTCACCAAGGCAGTAATGATGTCTGCCTTCTCTCAAAGCAAAGTATGTAGTATTTGTGGTATAAGGCAGAGTGACATTGCCTTCTCTCTCATCCTATTCTAATAAGGCTTTTGATATCTGGAGCTCATCGGTGGGAGATAAAGTATACATACTTACAAGACATTTATTGCATAGTCAAACCATGGATCCAGAGAAATAAGCCAATAAGTCAAATCAAGATGTGTATGTGTGGCGAATAAATGGTGTATGGTGGTAGTGATGATAACAATGATGAAAGTCTAATTCTACTTTTGCTCTTTTTGAGGGGATACGTACCTTTCTTGCTTTTAAAACTCTTGAGGAGAATGAGGTGCTCTATATTTTCTTTTTTTTTCCTCTCAGGTGGGTATCTTGTACCCCTAATTCTACTGTCGGACACTTGTCCATTTTTACCTCTCTTCTCACACTTTTTCTTTTTTTTTCATCGAGGTTTCGAGCACTTGCTCCTTTTTATTTCCTCGTATCTTTTTCTTTTCGAGGTTCCGGGCACTTGCCCCTTTTTATTTCCTCGTATAGAGCACTCATCTCCTTAGAACAATATAGCAAGTGGTAGTAACCAAAATAGCTTGAGCATTTATTTCACAGGGGATAACAAGAATGGGAAAATATTTTTGGCTATTCTCTCCCGGATTAGGAGTAGAATAATTTTATGTGGATCTGAAGATGAGAATGAGTGGATATATGTGGATGCGTACTTCCGGAGTAGAAGCAGCATGTATGAGTGATCGTGCAAGTGAATCTTGATTTTAACCGTATGACAAGCTCCTAAGGGTCTACACAGCTTGACTACACTCAATGCTCATAAGCAGTAAAAAGTAAAGGTATGGCTTAAAGTCTAGCAAGCATGTATGTATGGCTGTGGTAGGAACTTAAACTCTCATCATATAGGAACTCATCATGTAGCATTTTAAGATTTTCAAAGATAAAATTCTCCAGAATTCTAGCATCTCTAGGAATAGATAAACAGCAACTCAACCTTACCATATCATATCCGTTAACAACTTAGACTTTAGATCAAGTTCTCTTCCCACAAGTTCAGGTTTAGAGCAAGCTTTAAATGATAACAGTTATGTAAACTTAGAGAGAGAACTTCAAATTTGAAAATTAGGCAAAGCAACTATTCATCATATCCATGCTAGAGTTTTATTATTATTTAGATTCAGTTTAGCATAGCCTCTTTATTTATTTATTAAAACACACTAAGCAAAAGATATAGGTATATATATATAAGCACAAAATCTTTATTTGGTTTTTTTTCATAGTTATGTATATTTTTATTTTTATAGGGTAGAAGTATATATAAATATAAAGATAAAGATAGAAATACTTAGCAAGATAATGGAGGTGCTCTCCCCCAAGCTGGATCTTGACATAATCTCTTCTGATGTAGCTAGCAGATGGCGGAGATGTATTTGAAAGTCGGCAGCACCCTGACAGCGATTAGAATGTCCTCCGTCTGCTAGTCTCCTTGAATTCTGTGAAGCTCAAATAGACAACAAAGCTTTGTGGAACTGATTAAGTGTTAGCATAAATATCTAGCCTTTATCATGTTGAGCCTCCTTGATTTTTTTATGTTGTTTTTTTTCTTTTATAAAGCAGAAGAAAATATTTATGTATTTATTATATATATATATATATTTTATGCCACCACAGTGAATGTACTTATGGGTTTTATGCCACTCGCATACTCACATGAGGCTTTAGGGTTTTTAACATTTTTATTTTCTTTTTAAGATAGTATGAATATGATTAACTAAGCAAACTATTTAAGATAAAGTAAATAATTGAAAGGGAAAGGATAACTACCAAGTTACCTCTTGGCAAGGCGTTCGGTGTTTTAAAGTCCTCCGAACGGGACTCTTATTCGTTCAGTCGTCCTGGGACTCGGTGGATGGCGTAGTCGGTGGTTCCGGCGGCGCCTCCTCTTCATGTACAACTGTCTTTTCTTTCCATACCTGTCTCGGTGCTTCGGTCTCCTTAGGACAGTGTTGGTTGAGTGGTATGTCTTCAGATCTTACCACTTCCCCTTCATAATCTGCCCATCCGTCCTTGATGACCTGTTGCTTCTGATTGTGGTTACGCCGCCTTCTTCTTGTCCTGACCTGCTTGGATTCTTCAAATACATAGTTAGGGTCAGTAAAGTAAAGACGTACCTTCTCAGAGGGGAAGTGCATGTGGACTTCTCCAGTTCCAATGTAAATGATTGCTTTGACAGTACTAAGGAATGGTCTTCCAAGGATAATGGGTGGATCGTATTCATCTTCTCCCATGTCAATAACCTGAAAGTCTATATGGACAAAGTGATCGTCTATCTTGACAGGGACGTCAGTTACTGTACCTTCGACCTGGCGGAATGTCTGATCTGCCATCTGGAGCTGAATATATGTTGGGTTTAAGGGTATGGTTCCGAACAGAAGTTCATAGGTGACCTTGGCCATTATGTTGATGCCCGACCCAGTGTCGCAAAGTGTCTTGTAGAAGTGGGACCCATTAATGGAGCAATAAATGCTTGGCATACCTGGGTCGTCCTTCTTTGGCAAGAACAGTGACTTGAGTTGGCGATCTTGACCTTTGTGCACGGCAGTGACCATCTTAGCTGTCTCGGTCCATACTTGCTTCTTGCTCTTGTTCCTCCTGTTGGTCCTCTTCCTTGGTTCATATTGGGGTTGCTCTGGGATTTGTGCGGTCTTGTTCTTGAAGGAAAACGTTTCCTTCCTCCCCTTGATGTAGAAACTGATCTTGGCAGCACTAGCATAGATGACAGCTCCCGCGGTGTTCAGGAATGGTCTCCCTAGGATGACGGGAGCCCTCTCATCAGAACCGGTCTCTATCACTACGAAGTCTGCTGGAGCGTACGAGGAACCAACTCGGACACAGATGTTCTTCAATATTCCTCTCGGGAAGCTCAGTGTCCTATCTGCAAGCTGCAAACATATGGTTGTTTCTAATAATAGTTGTGAAAAGAGTTTTTCATAGAGTACCCTGGGCATGATGTTGACGCTGGAGCCAAAGTCACAGAGTGCTTCTGGGAAGTCTCGCATGCAGATGGAGATCGGGATGACGGGGCGTCCTGGATCGCCTCTCTTGACCGGCAAACGGTCAGTACTTACTTCCATGATAGGGTTACTCCAGTAATCTCCTGCATCAAACATGTCTACAAGATTTGCAGATTCTAGTCCTTCCGGTTGTGATGGTATACCGGGGTTAGTAGCAGGAACAACAGCAGCTATTTGATTCAACTGAGATTCAATCATTTTATTAAAGCTAATCTGGTTCTTGATGGTAGTAGAGAAATTATCCATTCTATTATTTATATTTTCTAGTATTTTATCATTAGATGCCAATTTCTTAGACAGGTTATCCATTAGCTTTCCTTGGTTGGATACTAACTCTCTCAAAGGTGGATAATTATTATTATTATTGAAAGAATTGTTACCTTGGTAATTACCTGAGTAGTTAGGCCTCTGTTGATTCCAACCTTGATTCTGCTGAGGACGGTTGTAATAGTTGTTGTTATTGTTGATGTAGTTCACGTCCTCCAGCAACTCAGGATAGTGATTGCCCGAATGTCCAGTACCTCCACACTCCTCACAAGTCATGTGGGAGTCGTAGACGTGCATGACTTCTTTCTTTTCTCCAGCTCGATCATCGAGCTTCTTCATGAGTAGGTCTAGCTTGGCAGACAGCATGTCTACCTCCTTGAGCTGGTGCATACCTCCACCTCTCTTGCGTGTCTGAGTTCTTTCTTTATTCCAACCTTGGTTGGATGCCATCTTCTCCACAAGAGCTGTGGCTTGAGGTATGGTGAGTGATAGGAATGCTCCTCCAGCTGCAGCATCCATGGTTTCACGGGCACTGTTAATGAGCCCATGATAAAATGTCTGCATCAGTAGCCAGCTTTCCATTCCATGATGGAGACATTCTAGGATGTAGTCTTGGAAACGCTCCCATGCTTCTGGAACGGATTCATCATGTTGTTGCTGAAAACTTGTAATCTTCCCACGGAGAGCATTGGTCTTGCCCATGGGAAAGAATTTGGCCAGAAAGTTCGTGGAGCAGAGTGCCCACGTAGTGTTCTTCTCCTTTGTAGCGTAGAACCACTGCTTCGCTCTCCCCAACAGTGAGAATGGGAAAAGGCGAAGTAGTATGGCGTCTCTGGGGACATCAGCCATGGTGAAAGTGCTGCAGATCTCCAGGAAGTGTTGAAGATGAGCACTAGCGTCTTCATGTGGCTTCCCACAGAACTGGTTAGCTTGCACCATGTCGATGAGCCCAGGCTTGAGCTCGAAGTTGCGGTCGATCTCCCCAGCAGGTCCAGTGCGGATGTTGTCCGTAGTGGGAGCTGAGAACTCGCGGATCGACTTGTTCGCCATGGCTTCAAATTCAGTCGACAAATTCCGGATGAAACTTCGGCGGTCTTCGGATTTGGATGAAGCTTTGTGCTGAAGTGTTGACGATGTCTTCTTGAGCTTGGCTCTTGTTCTACTGAATAAGGCTTCGGGATCGTCAACAAAGTTGTCTGGAAGATGTCTTCTATTCATGCATCACCCTACAATAAATAATCAAAATGGAAAATACAGGGGTAAAACTGTATAAGAGAATTGATAAGCTCGATCAGATTAGTGATGCAAATGATGACTCAAAGTTCCGTATTCATTCCTATTTAGTAATCAACCTTCCCCGGCAACGGCGCCAAAAATGCTTGTTGGGCATTCTTAACGTCACTACCAAAAGTAGACTTAGTTTTCTAATTCTGATAACGGCGCCAAAAATGCCAAACCTATCCCTCATGCCACTTAAGCCAAGTTGTCATCCCCAGCATGACATGAGAGACGCGGTAATGAAATATGCATTTGCTCATCAAGATAAATAATAAAAGGGATCTGCAAGCGCACAGATTAATACCGATGTAGCATTTTAACCGGGAAGTATTCCAGGTATCGTTATTTATATTTTTACCACTGGGAAGGGATTTCTAAGTATCATGGTTGATAATGGAATGAGAATATGGAACTGAGTACACATCATTGCATGTATAACTGAGAGTATTTATCAATCTCTTTATACAGGTATAAATGTCACATTAAGTAAAGGTAAAGTGATAATGGTGACAAAGATAATTAATCTGATCAGCTAGCCACATATAATAATGATAAGCACCTCAACAGATATTCTAGCAAGTCATTAGCATGGAATTAGGATGAACTACAAAGATATTCCCTAAGTTATTATTAACTATAAAGTCTAGCATATCATAGTTAGTACAATTATACTTGGCAATCATGGTGAGAAAAGACTATATCCATGCATAGTGAATATTAGCAAGGAAGATGAAGAACATAGCAATCACTCCCCTGTAATAGTGTTGCTCTGCCTACCCTATACACGAGAGGGGGACTATATAAGAATCAACGAAGCTGTCACTATCGCGAACTACCCCACAATCCGGCATATAGGGTGCAATCTCAGATAAATACGGTATAGACACCACGTCTACACAATAATTATCATTCACCCACTGTACACATGGATAAACGCTATACGATCCTAGGCATGTATATAATTCCAATCTAACTAAGCCAAGCATATAACTATGATAAACTAAGAACAATATAATTGCAAATATAATCAAGTAGAGCAAAGTCATAACCAATATATTGAAATAGAACAAAGTCATATTCATAATATTGAAGAACAATGATGAACAATTGAAGAACAATAGAGGAATTACCAAGAATCCTCTTGACAGATCCGAGAACCAATCGAAGATTGACTCCTTCTAGTTCTAATCCTATGTAGCTATGCTAACTAGAGATCTAGTTGATGTGGTGGCTCTAGGGCTTGATCAGAGGCTCTCCTTCTGAATTAGGGTTTGAAGTATGAGACGAGGGCCTCTCCTCCAGGGGCAGGGGCCTTGCTTATATAGCCCTTTCGGATGAATCTGGGCCGTTGGATCAAACCGACATTGATCGTGCAGTTTTCCTTGATCCTCTAGGTCGGTGGAGCATAATCCTCGAGGCGGAGCCTGATTGGCTCCGGGGCCAGGGCAGGCGCCCTAAGGACCAGGGCGGGCGCCCTGTCCCCAGCTCTGTTACACCTCCCGTTCGTTCTCGTGGCTTCTGGACTCTTCTAGATGTAAGATAATTACGTGTTCGGTTAATATCCCGTCATTAATCCGACATGTGGGCCTTTCTTCCGTATTTCCTGATAACCCCCTGCAGAAATAGATAAACAGCAAAACTCGTGGAATTCTGTCAGATAAAACCCTAAGTCTAGGTGTTGGTTTCATTTGGATCCTTTTCTCTATTTATTTGATAGTTATAATTGATACTTAAGGACCGTCTACAGTGGTGGCATCGAGGACTTCGCGTCGAGACGAAACTATCTCATGAAGGGCGCGGTGGCCTTCGGATGAAGACTATCTCAGGTTGGATCATAACGCCCTTAGGTTAAGTGGTTCGACTCAAAATATCTAGGGACATGTTTGGGATTGTGTAAGCCCTGTTGAATAAGGATGAGGGAGCCCTAATCTCCCTTACCTCTTGCCACTTCATTTGATCTCCTTAGGTTTTCCCCCTCTCTATGTTCTTCTCAAGAGGTCCACCGATGAATTAGTGTCCTAGTGTAATTGAACCTGTGATCTTGGTTGAAAATGGAGGTCCTAACCTCCTGTGTCCTCCGAGATTGGATTTGTGAGGTACTTTTGTGAATCGCGTTTGTGTTCTTTGCGTTCTTGTTTTTCCCCTTTCTTTCTTGGCTCGATTCATCATTTTGAGAGCGTTTTAACTCGTTCTTTTTATCTGAGATGGACTAGGATGTGAGTTGATCCCTTCCACCAAAGGATTTCATCTAATTCCTCATGAGTTCATACATAGGGGCGAATCAAGTTCTAGGATTGAAAAATTAGGGTTCGTTGCAATTTCTTGATTTTTCTTTGATTGGCTTTGTCTTGGGTGATGAGCTTCTAGGAGTAGCCTATCAACTCTGTGGTAATTCTCTCTACAAAGTTTTAATTCATTCCAAATTGATTTGATCAAGCTTTGGGTGTTGAATCGATTTTTTCCGATAACTGCTCGTAAATACTAGACACGTTCGATGTGAATGTGGGATGTGTCTGGTATTCCAAAATTTTGAGTTTGGAGCTAAAATTTGGTGGAGACCTACCTCAAGGTGTCTAGAAGCTGCGGTTGAAATTTCATAATTTTTGGACATTATTTGCTAGGGTTTTCAATTTTTCTCCTAAAGTCGCTCTGTGCTGTTCAGCATATCATACGTGTCCGGTATTTGCTGACTGTGCTCAGTTCAGCAGGTTTCTAAGGTTGTTCTTACCAGACGTGTCTGGTGCAATTCCTGGACAGGTCTGGTGTGAGTTGCTAGTGTGCTGTTTCTTCCATGGTTTATTCGTTTGAGCTCCGATTCGTTTTTTGTTTATTGTGTTGGCTTTGTGGTGTCCCGCTGTGTTCTTAGGGAGCATCCACCCAATCATTTGGGTCGTGAGCATTACGATGTTTGATTTACATGTTTGGTGGTGAGTTTGGGATAGTGGTCGAAAAGTTTCAAAAGAAATTTACGGCTCCCATTCACTCCCCTCTGGTCGCCGTTTTCGGTCCTTCAATTGTTATCGGAGCCGGTTAAGGATCATTCCACCTTAATTGGTCCTTGATCCACGAAGGCGACATGGAGCGCAGTTTCAACAAACTGCCGTTTTTCATGGAACAAACTACCCCTATTGAAAGATTCGCATGTCGGCGCATGTTCAAGGGATTGATTGGAAAGTTTGGGAGATTTGTGAGAATGCTAATTACGTTGTGCTTGATGCTCGCAACACGCATGATCAAATTGATCAACACAGCGCAAATAGCAAGGCTCGTAGTGTTCTCTTTTTGAGTCTTTCGCTTTTTGAGTTTGAGGGAGTCTCCAATTGTACAACTATCCAAGAGATCTGGGTGAGGATTCAGAGCTATCACGAGGAAACGGCACAGGTCAAAACCAGACTCTTTGAGACATACAAGCGAGAGGATAAGAACTTCTCTCAGTTGGATGGAGAGTCTATGATGCCATGTTTTTTCGCTTTCAGACGATTGTGAACAAGATACGGGCAAACAAGCCGCAGTTACCTTATGATGATTATGAGAGGGCACATAAGTTACTATATGTCCTAGATTGGAAGGTTTGGGATACGAAGGTGTCCGCTATCATTAAGTCCGCGAACTATGACACCCTTACCGTGGATGAGCTTTTCAGCAAGCTCAAGTTCACCGAGATCGATTACCAGACTCAAGCTAAGATCAAGAACCCATTTGCACCTATCATGGCTTTGGTCTTAGGTAACAGCTCAAGTTCTTTAGCTAACTCTTCACAAATGTCGTTTGCCTTGTCTTTTTTTATGTCTGTCATAGAGGAACAGTTGGAGGCCCTTGGGGATGACGAGCTGGCACTGGTCATCAGCCGATTCTCGCGGTTTCACAACAACCACTTGAATCGCTAGCGTGGTGGTGGTTCAAAGGAAGGATGCTATGGCTATGAAGACCTCCAACGACTTCATCGCCCACTACCCCAAGAAGAACCAACACTCCTCCGACAAGTATGACTCCAGCAAGTGCAAGGACAAGCATGAGTACACCTCTGGCAAGCACAAGTTGAAGGGAGAATTTGACAAGGAGGCGCTCAAAAAGATGTATCACAAGAAGGCCAAGGCCTAGGAGCACGCCTTTCTTGCCTCCCTCAGCGACCTCAACAACGACACTGATGACGACCGCTCTTCTTCCCCCTCGAGTGACGATGAGCCCGAGAGAAAGCACGAGGACAAGCTGACCGGGCTCTGCTTCATAGCTGGTTCCACCCACGGAGGGTTTTGCATCATGGCGGTCGATGCTGAGGTCAAGGCTAGCAAGTATGTGGTTCCCATCGATGACGACACTACTGAGGTAACACCTTCCATCGATTATCTTGTTGCTGAGCTTAAAACCATGAACGACACCTTGTTTAGCCAAGATAAGCTGCTGAAGCGTGTTGCCCATGAGAGAAAAGAGCTTAAGGACAAGCTAGAAATTGCGTTGAAGGAGCTTGAGGAAGCTAAGAAGCACGCTGTGGTAGTGTTTGACGAGGTTGAGTGCGATGAGTGTACTGTTCCCATGTTCAACCTTACCGATTTTCAATCAAGTATGTTGCTTTGCTTAATAAGAATGATGAGTTGAAGTCTAGGTCTGGCTTATTGGGTGCGTGCAAGTCCTGCTTGGGCTTGCAATCTAAGCTGGCAGAGAAGGTTGCTAGGATCTCTTTACTTGAGAAGGCCAGTTCAGATAGCACTGCTGCTAGGTGTGCACGCTATGATGGTTAGAGTTGGAGATTGAGTCCTACAGACACGATAAGATGAGAATCAAGGAAGACAACACAAACCTTCGGTCTATCTTGAGCTGGGTGTCCTGCAGTGAGCCGCAGTTGGGCATGATGATGAGCCAGTTTAGATAGGAAACTGGTGCATCGGGTGTAGGCTTTGCTTTAGGTGGAAAGGGTGAAAATATCTATGGCAAGGTTGGTGAGTGCAGTGGTTTGAACCCAAGTGAGAAACTTTCCACTACTCCCAAGTTGATCAAAACCACTCCACCTAAGCCCACTGAGTTGTTGCCAAAGATGGAGTGTTTGAAGAACCTCCAAAAGCTCCACCCTAGAAATAAGTTTGGGTTCCAAAACCTAACCATCTCAAGAACCCACTTGATACTCTACCAAACATCTTTGAGGATCCCCTTCCTAAAGCCAAAAAGCCACCAAGAGTGAACCATTCCCACAAGAGAGTGAGCCAACAACCACCTAAGAGAGAGGTGAGGTATCACTGTAACTACTACCATAGGGATAGTCACCTTGCTGAGTTTTACTTTAGGAGGAAGAGAGATGAGCGGTGAGAATATGAGTTGAACAACCGGAACATGTACCACCCGCCCCATGCCGTACATGTGCTGCCTGTTCAGAGACATAGTGCTAGGCCTAGAGGTGCAATGCCTCAAGGTGCTAGGCCTTAGGTTGCGAGACCATGCGATGGTGGTGCCCGGCGTGGTTCAGGTCATGATCAATATGACTTTGGACCTCGCAGCAGTGGCTTTCAGTCCTACAGTTCTAGCGGACCATGTTTTTTCTCACGTGGTGACCGTTTTCCTCAAATGGGACATGATATGTTTAGTGTTTTTCCTAACACTTTTCCAGGGCAAATGAGCTAACATATCCTTCACAGTTTACTAACCCCAGTGTTGCGCCATTTGCTCATCCCATGTCTTTCTATTGATGCAGGACAGAGGCCTAGAGAACACGTGGCTCATTGATTTCGGCTATTCGCGCCACATGACCGAAAGTTCAAAATGGTTCTCCAGCCTCGACCATGTGCAATGTAAGGAGTACATAACATTCGAGGACAATAGCAAATGTAAGGTGCTTTCTCGTGGGACCATTCAGGTCAACGAGAGTTTTGTTTTGAAGGATGTTGCTTTGGTTTTAAATTTGCATTTCAATTTGCTTTTAGTTTTGCAACTCCTTAAGGATGGCTTTGAAGTGTGCTTTAAGACCGGCTTGTCTTGAGTTCTTGATTCTCAGGAAAATCTTGTTTGTCAAATTGTCCCTTTTGGTCGTGTCTTTCAAGCTGATTTTTCTTACTCCTTTGGCTCTTCTTGATGTTTGGTGGCCGGATTCTCCTTTGAGATTTGGAAGTGGCATAGGAGACTGGGTCACTTGAGCTTTGACTTAATAGCTAGGTTAAGCTGACTTGATCTAATCTGAGGATTGCCCAAGATGAAATTTGAGAAGGATTTGGTCTGCCACCCTTGTCGCCACGGGAAGATGGTTGCCGCTTCTCACCCACCTATAAACCAAGTCATGACCATGGAACCTGGCGAGCTACTTCACATGAACATAGTTGGTCCAGCTCCGGTTCGATCAGATGGTGGGAAGTGGTACGTTCTAGTGATCATGGATGATTTTTCTCGCTACTCTTGGGTGTTTTTCATGGATAGTAAGGATGAGGCTTTTTTACATGGTTGGGATTTGATTCTTCGGTTGCAAAATGAGTTCCCTAAGAATTCCATGAGAGCGATTCACAGTGACAATGGCACAGAATTCAAGAATACTCATTTTGAAACCTTTTATGCTTCTTTGGGCCTCAAGCATCAGTTTTTCTTTCCTTATGTCTCCCAACAAAATGGTGTTGTTGAGCGCAAGAATCGGACCCTTGTTGAGATGGCTAGGATGATGCTCGATGAGCATAGGACTCCTAGAAAATATTGGGCTGAGGCTATCAACATAGCTTGCCATGTCTCCAATCGTATTTTCTTCGAGCTTTCATGAAGAAGACTTTCTATGAGTTGTGATTTGGCGACCACCGAAGGTAAGTCACTTCAGGGTGTTTGGATGTAAATGCTTCATCCTAAAACAAGGTAATTTGGACAAGTTTGAGTTCGGGTCTTTTGATGGTATTTTCTTGGTTATGCTTCCCACTCTCATGCATATCATGTTCTTAACCTTGAAACTAACCAAGTTGTGGAGACCTGTGAGGTCACATTCAATGAAACCATGCCTTGTTCCACTCCTGTCTTTGATTGTACAGGTGACCAGGAGATTGGAGAGAGCATCTTTGTGGAGGAGCAGGAAGATGCCGATTGGGGTGATCCCGAGATGACTCCACCAGCTGCCCCTCTCGAGCCTGCGACGTCTACTTCAGCTCACGGCCCTGATCCCTCTTCTTCTACTAAAGGTCCGTTCGAGTAGCCTCCTCAGCTTACGCTGGCTACACCTGAGGAGGCCCTAGCTGCTGTTGAGGGGGAGGCGACTTCTTCAAGGGAGGCACCATGACACATTCAACGTCGTCACCCACCCAGACCATGATCAGCGACATCGACCAGCGAGTCACCTGGTCCAGGTCATATCACATCTCACACATCACTCACTCTGCTTTTGTTGCTTCGTTTGAGCCCCGAGATGTTGGACACGCACTATCTAATTTCGATTGGGTCAATGCTATGCACGAGGAGTTAGAGAACTTTGAGCAAAACCGAATGTGGATTTTTGTACCACCTTCATCAGATTGCCACCCCATAGGTACAAAGTGGGTTTTAAGAACAAACAGAGTGAGGATGGGGTGGTAGTGAGAAACAAGGCTAGATTAGTAGCTCAGGGGTTTTGCTAGAAAGAGGAGATAGACTACGAAGAAACCTTTGCTCATATTGCTCATTTAGAAGCCATCAGGATCCATTTAGCCTTTGCAGCTTCGAAAGGGTTCAAGCTGTATCAGATGTATGTGAAGAGTGCTTTCTTGAACGGGTACATAGAGGAAGAGGTTTATATTAAGCAACCCCTTGACTTTGAAAATCCTAAGTTTTCTAACCATGTTTTTAAACTTCACAAAGCCCTGTATGGTTTGAAACAAGCCCCGAGAGCCTGGTATGAGTGCTTGAAAGCTTTTGAAAGCTCTAGTTTGGTTTTGGTGAATTGATGAAACCCTTAGTGCTAACCTAGTTTATTAAAGTGATCATGAGATAGGTAGCACTATTTCAAGTGGTGGAGCAATGGTGAAGATCATGATGATGGTGTGTCCATGGTGATCAAGTGCTCGGCTTGGAAAAGAATAAAGAGAAAGACAAAAAGCTCAAGGCAAAGGTAAAATCTTGATAGGAGCTTTCTATTTTGGTGATCAAGACACTTAGCGAGTGTGATCACATTTAGGATTGATAGCCATACTATTAAAAGGGGTGAAACTCATATCGAAATGCAGTTATCAAAGTGCCACTGGATGCTCTAACTCATTGCATATGCATTAGGATCTAGTGGAGTGCTAACACCCTTGAAAATAATTGTGAAAATATACTAACACACATACACAAGGTGATACACTTGGTGGTTGACACATTTGAGCAAGGGTGGAGAAGTTGGTGAAGTGGAGGAGTTGTTTTTTAGTGTAAAACAGTGACCAAATGCAGGTCACATAGTGACTTGACTCAGAGGTATAGAGTTCGGTTATTTATAAAACAAGGTGGTGCTCTCGGTCTCTGTCTGCCGAGTGACTAGATACTGGTGCGCTATTGCGACCTGACGTGTAGTGGGTGCGTCCGGTCATGTCTGACGCAGTGTGACATAGGCGACGTTGCACGCATGATGAAGACCTAACGCTGAAGTGCGTTGAAAGCCCTAGTTTGGTTTTGGCTAATTGATGAAACCTATTCGGACTAATCCTTGCATCTAAGTGTGTGACTAGATAGGATGGTCCAATCCAAGTGAAGGAGCTAGGTGGCAGTCATGGGTGGAGATGGCCACATGAAATGAAGATCATGATGATGGTGTGAACACATGTGACGATTAAGCTCCGAGACTTGGAAAAGAAGAAAGAAAAATAAAATGGACTCAAGGTAACGGTGATAGCCATAGGGCCATTTTTGTTTTTGGTGATTGAGACACTATAGAGAGTGTGATCACATTTAGGATAAATGGTCATACTATTAAGGGGGGAGCTCTTATCGAACAACTCGATCGTCTAGTGCCACTGGGTGTTAGAATATATGCATATGCATTTAGGCCTAGTGCACAATTGGTGAGATGTGATTAACCTTTGAAAAATGATTGTGAATATGCTGACACACTTACACGTGATGGTGAAACACTTGGAGTGTGAGCACATTTGCAAAGGTGGTGAGAAAGGTGAAGAGAAGGAGGCGAAACTCGATTTGGGGTGCTGCCACGGGGGCACCGTCACCCCATGTTCGGTGCACCGCCACCCCTATGGCGGTGACCGGCTGGGAGGCCGAGAGCAGCGAGTAGCCCTGTGGGGCACCACCACTGTGTCTGGCGGCACCGCCACCACTGGGGCGGTGCCCACCTAGACATGCCCGAGAAGCAGCAGAAGTGAAGGTGTCATCGGAGTGACTGGTGTTCACCGCCGTGGTGAGGGTGGTGCACCGCTTGGTCACCGTCACTGGTGGGGCGGTGGCACCGCCACTTTAATCTAGAGAGCAGGGAAAGGGTTGCTGGGCACCGCCGTAGGCATCACCGCCCTGAGGGTAGTGCACCGCCATAAAAGTCCAGAGAAGGGGGTATTCGGGTAGATGGCTGGGTGGTCACCGCCACCCTAAGGGCGGTGCCACCACCACTCTATTCGGTGCCCCAACGGCTAGTTTTTAGCTATTGGGAAGTGACCGTTGGGAGGGGCACCGCCATGTCCGGTGACCTCGTAGAAAGCTTCTTTAAAGGGGTAATGACTCTATTTTCTTGTGGGCTTATAAATAGAGCTAGTGGCCAGCCTTGGCCTCTCTCTTGGCACTTCTAACAGTTGCATACACCCTTTGAGAGCTGAGCACATCACTCCACTCACTTGCACACTTGATTTCATCATCTTGAGTGAGATTGGAGAGCCTCTAGTGCATTGCTTAGTGGTCTAGCATCTTGTGGCACTAGTTGGGCGTTTTGGGCTTGTGGAGTTCTTGTTACTCTTGATGTTTGTCGGTACCTAGATAGCCCGGTGGTTGGTGGATTGTTGAGCGGCAATTGGTGATTGTTGCTGGCTCTGATTGTCGACATTGTGGGGGGGTCCTTGTGCCTTCCCCGTGGGAGAGCACGAAAGGCAACTCTAGTGGATTGCTCATGGCTTGTGTGAACCTCATCTTGTGTTAGTTGGGTGGTACCCAATTGTGGGTTTGGCATGTGATGCCAATTAGCACGTGAACCTCGAAGTGAGTGAATCACCACAACGAGGACTAGCTTGCCAGCAAGCAAGTGAATCTCAGTAAAAAATCATTGTGTCATCATTTCATTTCGAGGTGATTGGTATTATTGGTATTCATTGTGATTGATTGGCTTTGACTTGTGATTGGCTCATACCTTGACACGTCGGTATAATCATCGCCATCCCCTCTTGTATTACATTCCTAGTGTGCAAGCTAAGCTTTTTAGTGTAATTAGTTTTGAGAACTAACTTCTGTCGAGTCTAGTAGTTAGTGAGGCTCTTTAGTTAGTTTTTGACAGCTCACTAACTTAGTGTAGTGACATAGCCATTGTGTGGATAAAGACAATAGAAACTAGAATTATGGTATGTGGCTTGCATTTTTTGTAGGCTAGCGCAACATTCGCTTCGCCGTATAATTATCTAATCGGCTTGTTTAGTGTTGTTGTAGAAATTTTTATAGGCTATTCATCCCCTCTAGCCATTAGGACCTTTCATGCATCCGATCACGTGAAAATGGACGCGTTAGGTCATTGTTTTGCCGCTCGGGGAACTCTCTAGAAGTGACCTGACGCTGCGTTGTCTCAGGTCAGGTCAGTAGAGGAGCGTGTCTGGTCCTTGGCGGTTGGCGCGCGGGGTGCGTGGACCTGCTACTGGTGCGGTGCGTCCGATCACCCTTCGGTGCGTCAAGTCACCACTTAGCCATGCGCAAGGGCGGCTCCTAGCCGTTAGAATCGGACGGTTAGTGTTCAAAGCTGATGACACATGGACGGCACAGGATGACCGAACGCTGAGGCGTGCGTCCGATCACATTTGGTCAGCATGTCCAGTCATCCCGAGAAAAGTGCAGTGAGGAGCCCAATGGCTCTATTTTGAGGGGGGCTCTATTTAAGCCCCATGGCTAGCTCAAGCTCACTCTCTTGGCCATTTGCATTGATATAGAAACCTTGTGAGCTTAGCCAAAGCCCTCTTACTCATCTCGATCATTGATACATCATCTTTGTGAGATTGGGAGTGAATCCAAGTGCATTGCTTGAATGTTTGCATCTAGAGACACTTGATGTTCGTGTTTCGCTATGGGTTTGGATTGTTACTCTTAGTGGTTGCCACCACCTATACGGCTTGGTGCAGCGAGGATCGTCGAGCTGAGGTTGGTGATTGTCTATGGCTCCGATCGTGGTGATTGTGATGGGTTCTTGACCTTTCCCCGGCGGAGAGCCAAAAGTTACTCTAGTGGTGGCTTGTGTGATCTTCATCTTATGTTGGTTGTGCGGCATCCTATTGAGGGTTTGACATGTGATGCCAATTAGCGCGTGAACCTCCAAGTGAGTGAATCGCCACAACGAGGACTAGCTTACCGACAAGCAAGTGAACCTCAGTAAAAAATCATTGTGTCATCATTTGATTCCAAGGTGATTGGTCTTCATTGGCATTCATTCTTTATGATTGATTGGCTCATTCATCTACACGGCGGTATAACACTCCATATTCCCCGTGTATTTACACTTTTAAGTGTAGCTTGGCCCTTTAGTGTAGCCTAGTTTTGAGGGCAAGCAAAAGTCATGTTTAGTGTTTAGTGAGGCTCTTTAGTTAGTCTTTGAGAGCTCACTAACTTAGTGTAGTGCCATAGCCTTTATGTGCTTAGTGACTAGAATTATGGTAGGTGGCTTGCATTTTTGTAGGCTAACACAATACTCGCTTTGCCATTTAATTGTCTAACATCTTGGCTAAGTGTTGTTGTAGAAATTTTCAATAGGCTATTTATCCCCCCTCTTGCCATTAGGACCTTTCAAGTGGTACCAGAGTCGTGGTCACCATAATTTGAGGCTTAACAACCTTCCATGTCAAAATGGCTCAAATCAACAACACCAAGAAGCCACCCCAATTTGATGACACAAATTATCCATATTAGAAGTGAAAGATGACCACACACATTAAGTCAATCAATAGAAAAGTGTGAAAGGTGGTGGAGACCAAAATTAAAATAGAGGATCTGAATTCCACCGTAGCCGGAGAAGTGCTTCTCCAAAATAATGACATTGCTCTCAGTGCCATTCATGATGCTATTGATGAGAGAACATTTGAGCAAATCAAGAACATTGAGATGGCTCATGAGGCATGGAAGAAGTTGGAAGAATCATTTGAGGGCACCAAGGCAATAAAGGGTGCAAAGGCATACATTCTTAAAGAGAAATTTGCTAGTTTCAAGATGAAGGAAGATGAGCGTGCTGGACATGTTTTATCGGATGGAGGTGCTTGTCAATGATCTCAAAGCACGTGGTGAGAAGGTGGAGGATAAGGACTTTTCCCATAAGTTCTTGAGATGCTTACCCACAAGATTTGGCATGTTGGTCACCTTGCTAGTGAGGACCAGTTTGGACACAATGACACCAAACCAAATCTTGGGAGATATCATGACTAATAATGCCTATAGAGATGATGATGAGAAAGAAGAAAAGAAGGAGAAGAAAGATGAGAAGAAGGATGAGAAGAAGAAGACTGTGGCATTCAAAGCCACATCATCATCAAATGGCAAAGCCAAGCAAGATACATCTAGTGAAGAAGATGGCTCAAGCTTTGATGATGTGGATGATGAGAAGATGACTCTCTTTGTGAAGAGGTTTGGCAAGTTCATGGTGAAGAAGGGCTACCGTGCTAGAAGGAAGAAATCTTCATCCAAGGACAAGAAAGTGTTAAGAAGGTGCTTCAAGTGTGGAAGTAAGGATCATCTTGTTGCTTAGTGTCCATACAATAGCGACAATAATGATGATAATAAGAAGAGCAAGAAGAAGGACATACTAACCTCTAAGGACCCAAGCAAGTGTGGGGTACCTAAAAAGAATTGATCTTCTTTTGTAGGACAATTATAAAGCCAGAGGAAGGCATTAGGTTCTTCATTGTTAGTGCACTCAACACATGACCGGTGATGCAAGAACATTCAACTCTATCAACACCAATGATAGTAATGGCTATGATAGTATCACTTTTGGTGATAATGGCAAAGGCAAGGTCAAAGGGCTTGGTAAGATTGCAATATCCAATGACTTGAGCATATCCAATGTGTTGCTATAAGAGCTTGAGCTTTAACTTGCTATCCGTGGCTCAATTATGTTATCTTGGATTCAAATGCATATTTGGAGTAGATGATGTAGAGATCATAAGTGTAGATGGATCTAACTTGATCTTCAAAGGCTTTAGATATGAGAATCTATATTTGGTTTATTTCAATGCTAGTGATGCTCAATTGTCAACATGCTTGTTCACTAAGTCTAGTATGGGTTGGTTATAGTGTAGAAGGCTTGGTCATGTTGGAATAAAACAATTGAATAGATTAGTTAAGCATGACTTGATTAGAGGCTTGAAAGATGTTGTGTTTGAGAAGGATAAACTTTGTAGCTCTTGTCAAGCTAACAAACAAGTTGAAAACATCTATCCTAAAAAAAGCATGATGAGCACTAGTAAAGCTTTTGAGTTATTGCACATGGATTTATTTGGGCCAACACAATACACTAGCATCGATGGAAACAAATATGGCTTTTGATAGTGGATGACTATACTAGATACACTTGGGTATTTTTTCTAGTGGACAAAAGTGATGTGTTTGTAACATTCAAAACATTTGTCAAGGGCATTCACAATGAGTTTAAAACAACCATCAAGAGAGTTAGAAGTGACAATGGTAGTGAGTTCAAGAACACAAGAATTGATAAGTTGTGTGATGACTTTAGAATTAGACATCAATTCTCGATCAAATACACTCCACAATCAAATGGCCTTATTGAGAGGAAGAATAGAATACTCATTGATATGGTAAGGTCTATGCTTAGTGAGTACAATGTGAGTCAATCTTTTTGGGCCGAAGCTATCAACACGGCTTGCTATTGTAGCAACCGCCTCTATTGTCACCCATTGAAAGAGAAGATATCATATGAGCTCTTGAATGGTAGAAAGCCTAACATTACATATTTTCAGGTCTTTGGTTGCAAATGTTATACCTTGAAGATAGGCACTAGATTGGGCAAGTTTGAGAAGAAGTGTGATGAAGGATTCTTACTTGGATACTTAACCACAAGCAAAGCATATAGAGTTTGGAATTTGGCAAGTGATACTCTTGAGGAGGTACATGATGTTGAATTTGATGAAACCAAGGGTTCCCAAGATGAGAATGAGAATCTTGATGATGTCAGAGGCATTCAACTTTTAAATGCCATGAAGAACATGGATGCTAGTGAATTGAGGTCTAGGCAAGTGAATGATGAAGAAGATGATCAATTATAAGTGCTCTCTAACTCAAATGTGTAAGTTGACACTAATTAAGCAAGTACAAGTGGCTCTCATGACAATATGCAAGATCAATAAGTGGTTAGTACATCATCTCAACTCAATGATCAAGCAAGTGCAAGCAATCAAGTTCTAAGTTTTCAGATATACATGGATGATATAATCTTCAGTGGCTCTTCTTATGCTCTAATTGCCAAGTTTTCAGATACGATGAGTAGGGAATTTGAGATGAGCATGATGGGAGAATTGAATTTCTTTCTCGGGTTACAAATCAAGCAAACTCAAGAAAGAATATTTATGCACTAAGGCAAGTACACCAAGGACCGGCTGAAGAAATTCGATATGGGCAAGGCCAAGCCTCTTTCGATGCCTATGTCGACCACAACGACCCTAGACGCTGATGAGGAAGAAGCAGCGGAGCAGAAGGAGTACCAACGTATGATCGGATCCTTACTGTACCTGATGGTGATGAGACCAGACATCCAGTTCGTGGTCTGCCTATGTGCGCGCTTTCAGTCTTCGCCACGCACATCTCATTGTTAAGCCGTCAAGCAGATCATGAGGTACCTTCGTTTCACACCTAAGTTTGGTCTTTGGTTTTCGGTCTCCTCCTCTCTTTCTCTGTGTGGGTATTCTGATGTGGATTATGCTGATTGTCGTATTGAGAGAAAGTCCACATCAGGGACTTGTCAATTTATTGGGTCCTCTCTTATGTCTTGGTCCTCTCGCAAGCAGTCCAGAGTTGCCCAATCTACCGCATAAGTTGAATATAGCGCTGCTGCTGCTGCCTGCTGCTCCCAACTACTTTGGATGATAGCTACTCTGAGAGACTATGGCTTAGAGTTTAGGTGAGTGCCTTTGCTTTGTGACAGCACCAATGCCATAAGTGTAGCTAAGAATCCCATTCTCCACTCAAAAACCAAACATATAGAGGTGTGCTTTCATTTTCTGCATGATCACTATGAGAAGGGTGACATAGACCTGCAACACATTGACACCCAAAACCAGCTTGCATATATCTTTACTAAACCCCTTGATCAAGCCTAGTTTGCACGCTTGTGAGGGGAGCTTGGGGTTTGTTTCCATTTTTAGAGGAGGGAAACATTTGTGTTGTATAGTAGTTTTGTTTTTCTTTGTATCTTAGCTTTTGTTTTTGGGTTTTCTGTATCATATTGCATTGCATTTCATCATGTATATTAGAGCATTTTGAGCTTTATGATTATAATGGTTAGTTTGAAATTATGCTCTATTTGGGATGTTTTGTTTGTATATGATGGTGCTTATGCTTAGGCTCTTTTTATCAATTGATGCATGTTATGAGTTAAGTTGTTTTTAAATTGTGAACATGATTAACAGCTGTTGAAACTTGAAATGTGTTCACCGCTAGGATTGGCACTAGCATATGTAGGACTTGTTGAGATCCCTGATGCTATTACTTATATGCTAGGTTACTACGTCTCATGCTTTGAGTTACTCCTTGCTTAGATAACTTGGAGATTCTTACGCTAAAATTTGGAAAAACAAGCTAAGTGATGAGAAAAGATCAAGATGGGTCTGTGCTGTCCTACATCAAGGTATCAAGACGGCTTTCGATTGCACATTTGGATGAACTTGAGCCTTGTAGTGGATGCTGAAACCATTATCTTAAGCTTTCGATTGTCTATGATATAGGCTTGGCATGGTTGCTAAGTTAGGCCTGACGATACAGATAACCTCTCGCACACACATGTTTTGACTAACTCTTGTGTTAAGCTGCAAACTCTGATGAAATTAAAATTTGATGAAAACACAAGCCTTAGGTTCGTCTTTGACATGATGTGTGACCGCTGCTTGGGGTAGTTCACCTTGAATACACTTGTTAGCACTAGGTTGATTTCCTGCTTATACCTGCTATTGCAACTTTCAGTGGTGAACCCCTTCTTGAATTGCTTAAACTTGATCAAAATTGCTTAAGTGTCATATTTCATCTCACTTGATCAGTTTGACCATTTGCTAGCACTTGTATTTGTTGCTACACACATATAACAGCACCAGTTAGAGCATCTTTTCAATCTAATTGCTATACTCCTGAAGCTACTGTATTTCTGCATTCCTTGCATTCATAGCATATTTTGAGGGGGAGTGACAGTTTTTTAGGGCTTGATGTATGCATGTGTCAACAAGGAGGAGAGATAGATCACACAACTCTGAGGGGAGAGTTTATACACTAATCTTGTTGAGTGCATGCATTCAACTGTGAGATTGCATCAATTCAAGAGGAGTTGCATTCGAATTACTTTTGCTAGATGTGTTGAGCCTTTGCCTCTTCTAGAGGGTCTAGCTGTTTTTAGGCGTTTTGAGCTTTGCTGGTGGTATTGATCCCGTTGCCTCTTCTTGAGGGCTAGCTGTGTTTTTCTTGGTTGCATCGAGCAGTTGCATATGTCTTTGGGGACCAAGCTTTGCTCTTTGCTCATTTCAAATGACCCAGTTTTGGCTTTTCTTTGGTTTTTGGTCATTTGAGTGAGTTCCTTTTTTCTCTTCTTCTTCTTCTATTTTTTCTCTCAGCTGTTGTGTGTTGGTGTTGATAATGCACTCATCAAGGGGAGATTATGAGCACAAGGTTGATATGTGCCCTTGTGGTTCGGATTTGTGATGAGTGATTGTCAACGTAATTCGTGTCTTGGGTTGAGTTTGTGAACTAACCATGGCATGAGTTGAGTTGTGCAACATGTCTCTTGTCTTGTGGTGCGCAGTTATGGAGCTCGAAGGCGATGGTCGACGGCGAGGTGAATGTCAAGTAGGGACGCCGTGCCGATGGACTAGGAGCGGTGAAAGATAGACGTGAGGCTTGGACCGAGGGACTAGAAGGCCGTGTGACCAGCCACGGTGGCTGACATCTGGGGACATCGACAAGCGCAAGTGTACATGGGAGTGACGGTGTTGGCTGAGTCAAGACGACAGACGTGTTGTAACACCCCTAGTGTTATGGTAACTAAAACTGGCCATGTCATCATATGCATTACAAAGCATTCATGTTTTAGTCAACCCTGATGTGCATCAACTAAAACAAATTTACATTCATAGATTGATTGAGTTCTGGTGATGTTTGACTTGGATCCAAAACCCTAGTTTTGAATGTCATTTCAAATACTTGAATTATGCCCTATGTAATCTGAGGTGTAAAGCGGTGCTTTACACTAGTGTCAAGTGTAGGGGATAAACTCAAGTGCAACAATTAAAAATGAACTCCAAGTTTGAGGTTGAATTTGAGTTCCAAAACTTGCCCTAAGTTTTCCAATTCAAATTCGAATTCAAATTGGGAGGTTTAATAAAATGAATTTATAATTCAAATTTGGTTCAAACAAATGTGGCATTAGGTAGGTCACATGTGATTTGACCCAATGGTACATTTGGATGATAGTTGTGATTACTAATTAATCATCAATTAATGTAGAAACCAAATCGAGTTTGAATTTGATTCAAAACCCTGATTTTCGGAAAACCCCATTCTACCTCCTTTTATGTAATTCAAAATCTAAAACGAATTTCAAGGTGATCCAAAAAGCAAAGTTGTAGATCCTGTCAAGTTGTACAATTTTGCTATTTGAAGTTTTTAAAGTTTTAGTATAAAATTTGGAGTAATTTTAAAAAGATTCAAATCTCAAATTTGACCCATTTTCATTCCTCTCTTCCAATTTCAAAATGGAGGCAGAATTTGAAAATGGTTTTAAAAGCAAAGTTGTAGGTCTTGTCATGATGTACAACTTTGGTTTTTTGAGTTTTTAAAGGTTCCATGTAAAATTTAAAGTAATTTTGAATTTACCAAAATCCAAAAAATGTCCCCTTTTGATTTCAAATTCAAATTTCAAAATCTAAGTTGAATTTGAAAAGTTTTTCTTGAGAAAGTTGTAGAACTTAAAAGTTAAACAAATTTTGTTTTTGCAGATTTTCAACTTCTTTAGAAATTTTAAAAGTATTTTGGAAATTCCTTGTAAGTGGCATTTTCATAAATATTTGAAAATCAGTTTCAGAAACAGGGCGCCACCTCCTGCTTGCCACCGAGCTGCTTTACCGGAGAGGCTGCTGCCCTTTGTCATCACCCTCACCCACGTCGACACGCAGCAGCCGCGGTGTCAAGCTCGCGTTAGAGTTGGAAAAGCATGAAGCACCTTCTCTTCTCCTTAGAACACCCGACGTTGGCTCCTTCCTTCATTTCCTCCCACCGCTTGCCACCGGCACTGACTCGCTGCCGTGGTGAAATTCATCGCCACCTCTGCTTCCCGCTCCAATTCCTCGTGGCATCAGTTTCTCCTTATTGCCTTCGCTCACACTCTGAGTCCGCTTGTAGCACCTCGTTTCATCTCGAGCCGTAGGACGCCATCTTCTTTGTGGCAGAGGCCATCACCGCCGTGGTGACACTCACCGTGGTCACGTTGCTTGGGTGAGCCATGGGCTCATCTTGCTCTTGTGTTATGACCACATTGAGCTCCTGACCATGTTGCTCGTGCTAACTCATTCGCTAGTACCTTGTTACGTCTGGTCTGCCAGAGTGTCGCCGCACGGAGCGCCGCCGGTCCACCGCAGCAGCTCCTATGCTCGCCTTGGTGCCGGAGATGATCGTCTAGTTCTGGGATGGGGTGCGGAAAGGCATAGGGAGGCCACCGGTGTCGTCCCGATCGCCGGGGACCTTGCCGGCGAGGTGTGGCGCCGCCGTTCCACCGGTGCTCGCCATGAAAGGCTCGGTCTCAGCCAGCTTGCCTTGGGCTGAGCGGGTTTAGTTGTTGGGCCAGCTTGGGCCGAAGAAGGGGAGGACGTGGGCTGTAGAAAGGAAAAATGTTGTTTTTCTATTTTCTAAAAATGTTATGTTGTGCGGATTTTGTTTATTTCATAGAAAAATATTTAGAGCTCCAAAAATTCTGAAAAATTTTGTGTAGCCTCTCTGTGATGTATAATATCTAGGAAAAATATAAAACTTGGAATTTAAGTACATTTTGTATGTGATTTAATTATGCCTTTTAATTCATAAATGAATTTCTATTATTTTTCTAAGCTTAAATATTGGTCCAAAAATTATCAAATTTGTGTTGCCACTTAGTTATGATGTAAGCTTCTTAAAATAAAATTTTGATCTTAATTGGATGAATTTGATTTTATATTTAATTTATGCTTTATTAATTAATTAGTTAATCAAGTGATTAGTGCTTAATGATATAGTGTATTTGTTTGACTTTGTGATTGGGTGTTGACCTTGGTCATTAACACATGATGATACTTGGCATTTTACTTAATTGTTTGAGCTCTTGTTTAACATGGAATTAGTGAACCCTAATGACATTTCATATGAAATAAAATTTGTCAAAACCCTAGATGTTAGTGTCAGTTGGTTTTGTTGCATTGCAACTGTACCGTGAAGGAAAGTTGTACTCAAGTTCTTAATCTTGTTTTACATCCACCAAACATCATGTTTCGTACTTCATCATATTAAGCATACATTGTCATCTCGTGTAGTCCTCGTGAACGAGGAAGTTAACGTGGTCGAACCAATCCCCGAAGAAGAGCAGTCGCCAGTGGAGGTTGGATTCGATATTTATGGGACTGACCCTGAACCAGAAATTCCCGTCGACCAAGGTAAGCCCCGGATGCATTTAAACCTTCCTTGTGTTATGAAAAGCTTCACTTCACTTATGATAATGTTATGCTTGCATTACGTAATAGGAATTGAGTGCTAACCAAATTGATGCATATTCATCCTTGTTACCTGTTTTATTTGAAAATGCTTAGCAGGCTTAGCCCTATTTAATGAGAAAACTTTAAAAATGTTTAACAAAGTTTGAAGGGTTGATGTGGAACGACTTATTGAATAATGATGATGTTAATCTGAGATCGGTCGGTGGGCTTACATCGGAAAAGGAGTCCCCATGTAGTGTCTCTGACTGTGTCGGTTAAGGACCGTCCGTTGTAGTCCCGTTTGGTCGAGACTTTGCAACTGGCCGCATGCTCTAGTAAGCCTAAAACCTTGGTAATTCTATCACGTGAACGACCGACCACGCACTGGGAGTGGAGAGATGGCGAGAGTAACATGTACCCTCGTGGCCAAGGGCTGGATTGGAGGTGTACTGTACTCTCAGGTGGCGCTCGACCCAGTCACATTTTGGAGGATCCGAGTGAAGGTTGATATATGCGGGTTAAAGTCTGGCATATGTCGTGTGGTTAGGGATCCCCAGCTGGGTATAATCGATTCGAATCGCCGCTGCTTCTCAGACAAGGAGACTTGGCCTCCGCAACTACATCGTAGTTAATGGATGCAACTTTGGAATTGGAATCTTGAGATGAATGTTAAGAAGTGATTGTTATAGTAAAGATTCACCTAGTGATAGTCATAAATAATGATGAGTTTAAAAGATTGAAAGTAAGGATTCACTATTAGTGAGCTTTTCTGCAAAAGACTTTGATTCTTGCTAAAGCCTTATCTTGAATCCCCTGAGCCTGCATTCCTGAGTCTTCTTCACCCTTTTCGTTGGTTAAGTCTTGTGGAGTACTTTTGTAC
This sequence comes from Saccharum spontaneum, assembly GCA_022457205.1. Classification (NCBI taxonomy): domain Eukaryota; kingdom Viridiplantae; phylum Streptophyta; class Magnoliopsida; order Poales; family Poaceae; genus Saccharum; species Saccharum spontaneum. Next base: position 64,178,805 of record CM039580.1, read on the forward strand.
TCAGGGTTTGTTAAACCCTTGTTGCAGGTACGTCTCATGAGCAGGTTTGTTTCAGACCCTGCTGCATGACCGTCTTTACGGTAAATGATGACGAGTAATATGTGTGGCTCTTGGGCAGAGCACTTCGTTTTGGTGACTTGAATAAAGTTACTAATGTTAATCCACTATTATGGTTGTAATAACTAAGGTTTGTAAGGTTTGGAACAAATGGTTTGTAAACGTATATTATGTAAGATTTTCACACTTTTACTCTGATGTAATTTGTTATATAAACTGTTGTAATACTGCAATGCCTCTGTAATGTGATCCTGCTCGGAAGATCGTGGATGATTCGGGTTTCCTGAGGACACCCGACAGACTTCTTAAGTTCTGTGATGCACATACATAGCCGTCAGAGGTCTTTGAGACAATGACAGGTGCATGTGGGCCATATTATTTAGGAGGTTCTGCCACACGTGCAAGTTGAGCGGAGGCTCTAGAAGACTTGGTGGCCGGGCGGTCGAGGATGGAGGTGACACGCGTCGAGTTGTGGGTGACGCGTACGGAGTACGCTACTCGCGGACGGTTTGTGGTTTGGGCTTCAAAACCATCGGATGGACGGTTTCCGGGTTTGGGCCTCAAAACCCGGGCGGAGGTTCCGAGGAGGAACGGACAGCACGTGGCGGCATCGAGGACTTTACATCGAGGCGAAGCTATCTCATGAAGGGCATGGTGGCCGTCGGATGAAGGCTACCTCGGGTTAGACCATAACGCATTTGGGTTAAGTGGTTCGACTTAAAATATCTAGAGGCATGTTTGGGATTGTGTAACAGCCCTGTTAATTAGTGATGAGGGAGCCCCGATCTCCCTTACCTCTTGCCACTTCATTTAATCTCCTTAGGTTTTCCCCCTCTTTAGGTTCTTCTCAAGAGGTTCACCGATGAACTAGTGTCCCGGTGTAATTGAACTTGCGATCTTGGTTGGGAATGGAGGCCCTAACCTCCTCGTGTCCTCCGGAATTCGATTTGTGAGGTGCTTTTGTGAATCGCGTTTGTGTTCTTCGCATTCTTGTTTTCCCCCTTTCTTTCTTGGCTCGATCCGTCATTTTGAAAGCGTTTTGACTCGTTCTTTTTATCTGAGATGGACTAGGATGTGAGTTGATCCCTTCCACTGAAGGTTTTCATTTTTCCTCATGAGTTCATATATAGGGGCGAATCAAGTTATAGGGTTGAAAAACTAGGGTTCGTTGCAATTTCTTGATTTCCCGTTGATTGGCTTTGTCTTGGGCGATGATCTTCTAGGAGTAGCCTATCAACTCTATGGTAATCCTCTGCAAAGTTTTAAGTCATTCCGAATTAATTTGATCGAGCTTTGGGTGTTGAATCGATTTTTCCGGAGAACTGCTCGTAAATACCAGACACATCCGGTGTAAATGTCGGACGTGTCCGGTATTTTAAAATTTCAAGTTTGGAGCTAAAATTTGGTGGAGACCTACCTCAAAGTGTCTAGAAGTTGTGGTTAAAATTTTATAATTTTTGGACATCATTTGATAGGGTTTTTGATTTTTCTCCTAAAGCTGCTATGTGTTGTTCAGCATACCGGATGTGTCCGGTATTTGCTGATTGTGCTTAGTTCAGCAGGTTTTTTGAGGTTGCGCTTACCGGACGTGTTCGGTGCAATTTCGGTATGTGTTGCTAGCGTGTTGTTCCTTCCGCAGTTTGTTCGTTTGAGCTCCGATTCGTTTTTCGTCTGTTGCGTTGGCTTTGTGGTGTCCCGTTGTGTTCCTATGGAGCATCCACCCAATTATTTAGGTCATGGGCATCACGGTGTTTGGTTTGCGTGTTTGACGGTGAGTATAGTACAGTGGTGGAAAAATTTCAAAAGAAATTTACGGCTCTCGTTCAGCTCTGATCGCCGTTTCCGGTCCTTCGCTGTCAGCAGATCCTGCCACCATCGTATCAGGCTGTGTTTAAATGCTTCAAAGTTCCAAAAATTTTACAAGATTCCCCGTTACATCAAATGTTTGACACATGCATGAAGCATTAAATATAGGTAAAAAACAATTAATTACACAGTTTGGTTGTAAATTACGAGGCGAATCTTTCAAACCTAATTAACCCATGATTAGACACTAATTACCAAATAAAAACGAAAGAGTTACTGTGCTTCTAAAAATTTAACAACCCCATCTAAACACAGCCTCACTCGCAAAAGAAAGCGCAACTCACGGAAGAGTATGCTATGCATTCAAAGCCCCTGACCTATTCTTCCACTCCTGATCATAACACCGCCATTCGTTATCGACATTCGGGCGGAGATTGCACGATAAAACAGTGCATTTCAATCCCAATCGTAGTAGTGCAACAGACATCCCAGTGAACTGATTTGGAGGACACTCAGCCATTGTACCTTTTTATCAAAGGGCAACTGACGCGGAGTAGTTGGGAGACTTTGTTTCCTAACTGCGCCAGCCGTTTTGCTTCTTGGCCTCAAACGTGGTTCCATCGATGAGCATGTCCTGCGCATCGGTTTCCATGCCGAGCTTTGAAAGAGCAAGGGCTTGGAGGTAGAAGGCTGTAGGCCACTCAGGCATGCAAACCTGGGCCTGCATAGCGTCCCGTAGAGCAAGCTCTGCTAGCCCATTCATCAAGTAGGAAAAACTGCGCCTAGCAAAAACTGTAGCTGAAGGCGTCGACATCATTGCTACTGGCTGCAGAGCAGCTCGAGGGTACTCCTTGAATCGAACCGAGGAAAAGGAACGTTCGATTAAATGAACCGTGCACACTAGAGACATCGAACGCTCCTAAAATTAGATGCTGCAGATGGTGCGAACCGTGTTACGTTCAGCCTATTAAAATATTGCAATCAATCTGTGTTAGACAGTGCAAAAGTATACATGAGCGGCTACTTTGAATATTTTATCGTTTCTCTGAAGCAACGACCAGATGCCACACTAGAGCTCTGCGAACTTTATTTTACGTGCCCGAGTTCTATCAGAACATGTCAGTATGGTTCGATGCCACACTGCAGATGCCCAGCAAACAGGCTTTGTCATATAAGCTATAAATACAATATGTTTCGGGGGGTTTGATCAAGAGCAAGGAAGTAAAAGTGTGCTGTATGTATTGCTAAGTACTTGAGCTAACAGGACAAGGGCCAACCACTTAGGAACATTGACTTGTGATCAGTTTGACAGTTACATCAGATGACTCTTTCTGTGATAGTCTCCTACAATAATTACACAGAAATGAAGAACAGGGATGTTGATACCTTGGAGTAGTAGTCAATTGCAGTCTTAAAATCCTTATCTCTAAATGCAATGTCACCAAACTTCTTTGTGTTCAGCATCTCTTGCACTTGCTGGGTCCATTCTTGAAAGGATAACTTCAGTTTTTAAACATGCACCAGATGATAGGGCTAGGGTTCCTACCGGAGCTGCTACGTAGGTTGTACGGGTGCGAGACGGCTGGACGTGGGCGAGGACGGCGCGAGGGCGCCGTGGTTGCAGCGGCTGTGCGTGAAGGGGAAGAGGCGGCTAGGGTTTACCCGGCTAGGGTTTCTCCCGGCTCCCTGAGGAAGCCGGAAACAATAATATGTTTCTGCTTAATTTCCCAAATAGAGTCTTACAAATATTTATATGTCTCTCTAATAGCGATAATTATAAAATAACCCTCTAGAAATAATATAAATGCGACAATTATATGGGCCATAGCCCCTTGATGGCCGGCTCCCCTCCTAGCCACTAGCTGGGCTGCGCCGCCTGTAGGGGATGCCGGTCATAACATCTCTCCCCGCCTGCAGAAACAGCTCGTCCTCGAGCTGGAAATCGGGGTGCTCGGCGCGGAACTCCTCGAGTGACTCCCACGTTGCATCATCAGCTGGCAGACCGCGCCACTTGATCAAAATCTTCCAAACACCCCGGCGCTGCTGAGCTTGCAGGGCGCGTTCCGGGCCTGGCAGGACCCGGCCAGCCAAAGCCGGAGGCAGGACGCCGGCCGCAGTGGGGGGATCTCCGCGGTGCTGCTTCAGGAGGCCCACATGGAACACATCGTGGATGCGGGCGCCATCGGGCAGCTGAAGACGGTAGGCAACGCGACCGATGCGCTCAAGCACGCGAAACGGTCCCGCCCAACGCGGCCCCAACTTGCGCTTGGAGCGAGGGTCGAGGGACTGCTGCGTGGTGTGGTGAAGGAGACGCAGCCAGACCCATGACCCCACCTTGAACTCCACGTCCCTGTGGTTGGTGTCGTAGTAGCGTTTGGAGAGCTGCTGGGCCTGAAGGAGCCGCTGACGGACCTCAGCGAGCATCTCGTTGCGGCTGCGGAGGAGGGCGTCGGCAGCCTCCGTACGAGCCGTCCCCGGCTTGTACGGCAGGATGGGCGGCGGGGGGCGGCCGTAGACGACCTCGAAGGGCGTGGCGCGGAGGGCGGTATGGAAAGAAGTATTGTAGCAATACTCCGCCCAAGATAGCCAATCCACCCACGCACGAGGCCGGTCACCTGTAACACAGTGCAAATACATGGCAATCACCTTGTTGACCACCTCCGACTGGCCGTCCGTCTGGGGATGGAAAGCGGTACTCATGCGGAGCTTGACGCCCGCCATCTGGAAGAGGTCCCGCCACACGTGGCCGGTGAACACGAGGTCCCGGTCACTGACGATGGAGAGGGGAAACCCGTGGAGCCGTACAATGCCGTCGAAGAAGGCACGGGCGACCGACGCGGCCGTGTAGGGGTGCCCAAGCGCGATGAAGTGCGCGTACTTAGAGAAGCGGTCGACGACGGTGAGGATGACCGACTTGCCGGCGACTTTGGGCAGCCCCTCGATGAAGTCCATCGAGATGTCCGCCCAAACTTGGGAGGGCACGTCGAGGGGCTGCAGCAGTCCCGCCGGTTGCAACGCCTCCGTCTTGTTGCGCTGGCACGTGGTGCAGGAATGCACCAAATCCCGCACCAGTGCTGTGTCCCGCGGAATGTAGAAGTCGGCACGGAGGCGGTGTAGTTTCTTCTGGGTCCCCTCATGGCCGGCGGCATGGGCCAGGAGAAGGACCTGGTGGCGGAGGTCCCCGTGGTCCGGCACGAAGATGCGGGACCCGTGGAGGAGGAGGCCACTGTCCAGGCGCCACGGCTCCGCGAGCTCCCCGGCCTGGAGCTGCTGCAGCAGTCGCTGACCATCCGGCGCCTCGGTCGTAGCACGCCGGATGTCGTCGAGGAGGGCGAAAGAGGGCCCGGACAAGGCCACCGCGGCCTCGAGCGCGACCGGCGAAGGTACAGACGCCTCCGCCTCACTGTCGTGGCGTGACAGAGCGTCCGCCACGGTATTGAGACGGCCCGGGCGGTATTCTACCGTGAAGTCGAAGCCGAAAAGTTTGCTGATCCATTGGTGCTGTGGAACAGTAGACAAACGCTGATCAAGCAAAAATTTTAGACTGTAATGGTCAGTGCAAACCAGGAAGGGGCGCCCCTACAAATACGGGCGCCAATGGCGCACAGTTTGCACCAAGCCGATGAGCTCGCGTTCGTAGGCGGCGAGCTTGAGGTGGCGAGCTGCAAATGGCCTGCTGAAGTAGGCGAGGGGTCCCGCGCCCTGGTGGAGGATGGCGCCGTACCCCGCACCCGATGCATCGCAGTCGACCACGAAAGTCGCTTCGAAATCCGGCATCTGAAGCACGGGCCCCGTCGTCAAGGCGCGCCGTCGTCGCGTCGTCGTCCCACACGAACGCGTCTCGCCGCAAGAGACGTGTGAGCAGGGCCGCAATGATGCCGAAGTCGTAGATGAACTTCCTGTAGTAGCCCGCCAAGCCCAAGAAGCCGCGAAGAACCTGGGTCGAGCGAGGTAGAGGCCACGCCGCCACTGCGGCAACCTTGTCGGCATCCATGGCGACACCGCCCTCGGCGATGACATGGCCAAGATAGGCCACGGATGGCGCCCCAAACGAGCACTTGGAGCGCTTCAAGTGGAGATGGTGCGCCCGCAGGGCGCTGAGGACGATGTTGATGTGCTGCAGATGCTCGGCCCATGATGAGCTGTAGATGAGGATATCATCGAAGAAGACGAGCACAAACCTCCGTAGGTAGTCACGAAGCACATCATTCATTAGGGCCTGGAAAGTGACCGGGACATTAGAAAGCCCGAAAGGCATCACCAGAAACTCAAAGTGGCCATGGTGAGTGCGGAACGCCGTCTTGGCGATGTCGTCGGGGTGCATCCGCACCTGATGATACCTGGAGCGTAGGTCTAGCTTTGTGAAAAAGCGAGAGCCATGGAGCTCATCGACTACCGGAATCGGGAACTTGTCCTTGGACGTCTTGGCGTTTAGGGCGCGGTAGTCGATGCAGAAGCGCCACGACTAGTCCGCCTTGCGCACCAGCAAGACAGGCGCCGAGAAAGGCGAAGTGCTCGGCCTGATGATCCCTTGGGCGAGCATGGCCGCGCACTGCCGCTCCAGCTCGTCCTTCTGCAGCTGGGGGTAGCGGTAAGAGCGCACCGCCACCGGCGCGGTGCCTGGCAACAAGTGGATCGGGTGCACTTGATTATTTCCCACTGAGAGCCTTGATTATTTCCCACCGTCGCACATGCCACTCATTTTGATTGAGGAGCATGCAACTGAAATCAGGTGCACTTATCCCTGTGCTATGCCTTGGGATCATCAGAAGACGATCCTGTTGTCGTCCGAGAAAAAGATGGCCGCCAGGTCCTCGATGCCGTCGCTGGCCTGCCGGCAAAGCATCGTCGGGCTCGCCGGCGCCGCGGCGTTCCACGTGTCGGCACCTGCAGACGTTCAGACACACACAGGCCGGCGTCATTCACATTCATAGGCGGAGGTCACGATCAAGTGACCGGAGAGCCGCAATTAGGAGTATACACCTACCACTAGAGCACGTGTTTGGGCAGGAGAGGAAGCTGTCCCATTTCAGCTCGTGCTCCGAGACGCCGCCGCCCATCCTCATGATGTCGCCGCCGAACAAGTGCGCGTGCGAATGCGATTCGTCTGCGGCCGCGGCGGGGAAGTCGTCGCCGATGAAAAACGTGTCGTGGGGAGACGGCAGGAGCAGGGGCGGGGGCAGTGGGCTCGACGACAGCCTGCCGGTGCCGGTGGTGGCCGTCGCCGTCAAGCCGTACCCAACGCCAACGGGGCTCTGCAGAATCGTATCAGTGCATTCCATTTAATCAGACCGCCATATGATTATATTAATTAAAGGAAGGCAGGGAGGAAAGGTTCTGCTTGTGTTGTGTTGTGTACCTGGAACGGGTTGCCGGATTCAGACACGGTGCACATTATTCCCCTGCTGCCCACGTCCAGAGTAGGAGGTGGACTGGTGGAGTTGGTGGGCGTGAACGACGCACTGAGCTGCTCGCTGCTGACGAGGGACGAGCTGCTGGAGACCTTGCTCATCTGCCCTCTCGCGCTGCTGCCGGCGGCTGCTTTCGCCCTGCCCGCCGCCGGCTCGCCCTGCAGCAGCCCGGCCTCGTGCCGCTTGATCACGCGGCACAGCGCGTAAGCACCCTACACGAGAAAAAGAGAACGACAGTTTCATTTTGATTCAGTTGAGCAGCACTGATGTATCGATGCAAAACAAAATGAAACAAGAAAGGGACGCACGATGAAGTTGCATGCGCCGTGGGCGATGTCCTGGCAGAGGCGGTACTCGTGCATGACCCAGTCGGTGCGCTCGCCGCCGGGGGCGCGGCCGCGGTAGAAGACGAGCGTCTTGCGGAGGCCGTAGACGCCGCCGTCGCAGGCAATGCGGCGGTCCTTGCCCGTGGCCTTCCAGTACCCCGTGGTCGTGGCGCGGTTGGTGCGGGAACCGTTGGGGTACTTGCGGTCGCGGGGGCAGAAGAAGAACCATTCCAGGTCTCGTTTCGGCAGGAAAGACTTCTCTGCGAGGCACAATTAATCCATGGAACAGGAATCAGTTGCTGCTGTGCAAACTTTGAGAAAAAAAATGATTCTGTAAGTAAATCAATTTGTGCTTGTATCTCTGCTAATATAATTGTTCTCTGATGAGAATGAGAACATTCCATAGGAGTGTTATTTTTTCTGTTCTGAGCAACATGTTAATTTCTTCTTTTGAAAAAGGCTATACAAGGACTTTATCTGCAACCGGCCTAGGGAGAAAAAGGGCAGATGCCCGGGACAAAGGTGACCTTTCTACTTTCTATTCTACTGATGATCTCTAGCAATACCAAGTGATATTCGTCGAACATTTGCCTTTGTGTTAATTTCAACCATTTTCCTTTGTGTCAATATCACAATAGGGCAGGAGAAAACATCTAGTGGTAAGTCAAAGGGTTTGCCTTTTCTTTTTATGTATGAATATGTACACACCTGGTAGTTCCCATGGCTCGGATTTGTAGAGATCAATGACGGGGATGACCTCGAGCTCGATCTTGAGGTTGTCCACCTTCCTCTTGAGGTAGTAGCCCACCAGCTCGTCGTCCGTCGGGTGGAACCGGAACCCGGGCGGCAGAGTCATGGTTCCCATGGCAGCGATGATGTCAATGCACACACTTGCAACTTTGCAAGGTATTCACAGGCACGTAAGAAAGAAAGAGCCGGAAGATGGGTAAGACGCAATCAAGGACAGGAACAAGAAGAAGCAGCAGCAGCAGCAGCAGCAAATGCTGCCGATCCAACACTAACTGAAATGTAATCTCAACTGCCAAAGTAAAATATTTCAGGCAAATGAGCAGATGTATTTAGACTGTATTAGAGCGGCGATTAGATTATTAGTGGCAATGGAGGAGGAGGAGGGGATATCTGTTGAAGATGTAGAAAATCCAGAAATAGAAGCTCTTCCTAGTGTGGAGAACCAGCGCGCGGGCGATGATGAAGAAGCAGCTGCTGGAGTCCAAGATCATTATCAGGCTGCAGCTTCAAGTTGCCTTGCCTTGCCTTGCCGATCAGGAATGAAGAGGAGGCGATCGAGGAGGAGGAGGAGAGGGTGTGGGACGCCGCGGGGCGATGCCGTTTATATAGACAATGGACAGGGAGGCTGGAAACTGGAAAGGTAAAGCGAGGGCAAGGTCGGCGCGGCGGTCGTCCGAGCGAAGCAATTCCAAACGTCCCCCTCTCCTCTCCCGCGCCCCCAAGCAGCCGCCGGGAGCCGCGTAACTGTTTCAGTTTCACACGTTTATGGCGGCAGCAGAGCACAACTAGGAGGAAGCTCACCAAAACCGCTGGCTGGCTGGATTCGGTTAACTAATAGCCAACGCACGCAACGTGTCAAGCGCTCGTGTCGTCCGTGCATTCAGTGACTACACACGCGGCAGCGGATGCGTACTGGCTCGTGTTTCATTCATTTCAGGCAGTGTTCTGAATCGACTAGGAGGACTGGAGGAGGCCACAGAATTCAGAAAGAATGCGTGTGGTGTGGGGTGTCCTGCTCCTGCACCTTGTCGTAGTTTCTATATACGTACTGTGTCTGTGTGTGATGATGCGATGAATACTTATCTTGTGGCGATCATTTACCGTTCCGGGATCGGCTTCAGCTGGGGGCTTTGCATCGCTTATCGCTTTGCCTGTTCTGTTTGCTAACTGCTGCCGCCTTGCCCAAAAGCGCAAATTTGTCAGTTCATATAGGATAGGAGTAAACTTTTGGTTAATTTGTCAATGGGGTGGATCCGTGCTTAGCTTAGCTTAATCAGCCGTCGCTGGTTTTCGGGATGAGCGAGGTCGGTAGACACCAGCCACACTGCATGCACGTCCGGGATGGGATAAGTTTCGCGTGACCGATCGCCCAGTTTTTATTCTTACTTTACTTACCTTTGTTTTGGTTTTTACAGCTCAGGTTCAGACTCGCGGCTGATTAAATTAGCTTCCAGCCGGATTATGGTACTGTGTTATACTTTGAGTCTCCAGGTCCTTGAGTGTACTACATTTCCTTTTCTGAATAAGGAAACCAAGCTTGGTCATTCGGTTTTACATTGCACTGCACAACTGGCCCCTATCCTGTACTGAACTTGGCTACTCTGCTTCTTTGCTTGCTTGACCGCACATGCTTGTTTCGTTCTGAATTGAAATTGACCCCTCCCCAGTCCCCTGCCACTGCATGATACACGCACGCACGTTTGGCTCTTCCCCAGAACTGGTTCCAGCGTGAATGCTGACGCAATAATTCCGAGAAGTCGCTTTTAAAGAATGATTACATATTTTGTTCGTTTGGTTGGTGGTGAAATACAGTATCATGGTCATGGAGATGGAGAAGCAGAGCAAGACAGCAAGTTGCGGGTGCAGATCGCATCGTGTCGACCGACCACTAATCATCAGGAACTCGGTTCGGTTCTTTTCACTTTCCATTAAACCAGAGGTCGCAGCCTCTTCGATCATTTCATGTTGACTTCACTCCACACACACCACCTCCGTGCATGGAGCCACTGAACTGCATGCATCGTATGTACAGTACGTTCTTCCATTATTCATTCGGTTGCCCAGCTGTTTCCACACCACAGTTGCAAACTTGCAACTCATTCAAAATGATTGTAATCCCAGTTTAATCTAGAAATGAAAGACCCTCTTTGCCCGTAGGTAAAAAGAACCATATATACAGGAGTAGGTAATAATATATTTTTTTTGTAAAAAAACTTTTTAAAGTCACCCGGGGGGGGGGGGGGGGGGGGGGGGGGGGAGGATCCCCACCTGAATACCATTTGATTGATCAGTGCCCTTATGCAAAATGTTTTAGATTACATAGTTTCACACCTTTTGGCAAGCACTATTTTTTTGGTAAAAACATACATAAAAAAACAAGTAATTTTGGGGGGGTTTCTACTCAGCAATCGGATTTTTTTTCTTCTCAGCACCAAACTTTTTTTAAGATGCATACAACCTTAAGTTATTTTCAAATTGTCAGGGCTTGAAAATTTATACATGAATTTAGAGGTTTGCTTAATACAATTTCTCTTGACGACGGAGGAGGATAATTGTCGATAATGGTTAGAGTTTAATGCATTGTTGATTTGTGTTTATATCTTTTGACATTTGTTTTTGGGATAATCTTTCTTTTTCCAGCTCAAGGCTCTCACTGTTTTAAATTATAAGACACTTTGTAGACATGGTGTTTATATGATGCATAGCAAATGTATGTATCTAGAGAAGACAGAAACATCTTACAATTTGGAATGTGGAGGGTGTGGTGTAATAAAAATTCTTGGGTCCTATAGGTGTTTAATACTTAGATTAAGGGGTTGCACACTTCTAGTACGTTTGAGGAGTTGAACACTTAGAATTTTTAGTTACGCTATCTCTACTTAAAAACTAAAAAAACACACTTCAACTCATAATTTAATTAACTCGACTCCAGTGAAATAAAGTCTCATTCAACTTTACTATAACTCAGTAGCTAGAATCATGAATAAAAAGAATCTGGAGCTACACGTGTTAAAGACACTCCAATTTTGATTTCTTTCCTGCAATGGATGCTAGTATTCAGCAAGAAGGAAGGGATGGAAAAAAATATGGGGTACCAGAGGCAAAAAGAAAAAAAGGAGAGAGAAAAGAAAGGCACATGGCACCATTTTACAAATTCCGTTTATTTGTAGGACATAAAACACAAACATGGCACCATTTTATGAATTTCGTTTATTTGAGTTGTGTTAAATCAAATTATTCTAAATTTGACCAAATTTATAGATAAGTTTTATATAGATAAGGGTATTAAGACCTACAGCATCAAAGAGGTGAATTATGAAACTACATTCTATAATGTATCAAATAATGCTAATTTAATATCGTAAGTATTTTTGTTTTTTCCTATAAACTTGGTCAAATTCATGACAATTTGATTTAAGATAACTAAAAGTCTCTCATATTTCAGAATTGATGGAGTATATAAGCCCCTTTAAGTTCTCATTATAGGATTTTCTTCCTCTGGGAAAAAAGTAGAAGCTGAACCAAACATACTCGTTGCGGGCTTTTTCCATCGGTGCTTCTCCAACATAACGTGCAAACTGTATAAATAATCTATAAGCTATGGAACAATCTCCATATTGGCTTCTCGCCTGAGTCCTGACTGCCTCCCTCCGCTCTCCCCACACTCTCTGCCTACCTCTGCTACACCGGTGATGAAATTGTACTAACGATAACGATATAATTGAAAGACGTCCAGACGGACGGACGCCTCCCACCATTCACTCCTACACGCGTCGCTCGCCCAGCGACCCAATCCGCTCGTCCTGTTCGCGCGCCCCGATGCTCGTTGCTCCGTTGTCGCTCCGCCCACCCCACTCCGCCTCGCCGCTATCGGTCCCTCGCAGTGCCGCGCCCCATCCCCTGCGGCCTCTACCGCGCCACATTCCCCACCTCGCTCGCCTCCACTGCACTGCCTCCTCACCGCAGGTGGCTCGCTCGGCGCAACTGCTTCCACCGAGTTGGCGAGCCGCGGCCGCCTCCACCGAGTCGGCAAGCCTCGACGGATGCTCTATCAAGTAGGCGAGGCGGACAAGATTTGTGTGACGCCGTGCCCACCGGCGAGTTGCCCGTGCCACCGCCGCACAACGATGTCCATGCGCCGCCGTCGACCTCCGCGCCGGCGTGCCTCCATTCGTCCAAGCAAAGCCATTGCACGTATCAGGACATGAAAATGCATGTGAATCCTAGTCAGACATCTATCCTATACTCTTAATCCTATATACCAGGCCCCCTCTCACATAATACCGTAGACCACTGTTCTCCAACGAGTGCCGTCGGATTGGCACCCGGCCATCGGCTGCCGTCCACGTCGCTACCGTCACTCTCTCCCGAACCTTCTCGCTTCCACTGGCAATCCTCAAAGCCTCCAGCACCGCCGCGCTGCTGCTCGCATTGTGCCCTCCCTCCCCACGCCGTCCTCTGCAACCTCCCCTCCCCTCGCTCCCTCACCACCCCTGCCCCCCACCCTGCCCATCCTCCTCGTGCTGCCGCGCCTTCTCCTGCGCTGCCCCGCCATGGCGTGACGGCACATCGGCGTGGACGGCCCCCGCCGCCGTGTGGCAGTGCAGGCACAGGGAGCAGCCCTGGTACAGATGGGGGAGATTGCCACGACCTCGCCTCCAGGAGCTCCTCGGTGCTTCCTCTCCCTCCAACGCATGCCGTATCACTGCCAGTCGCCGGTCGGCGTCGATGGCTCCGGTGTCTCGGGCGGCCGGTCCGGGCTGCTGCCGGTCGACACCCACGTTCCCTTCCCTTCCTGCCTTGCCGTTGGCGCCTGCATGTGCACACAGACGCAGTGGTGCAAACAGTCTCTGGCACGGCTGCAACCCCTCAGCTCCATCCATGCCGTCGGTCAGGTGATCCCCGCCTCCCCACCTCACTCCCCTTCAATCCAGCATTATTGATTCACTCCATCTCATACTCTCCTCTACTGATTTGGTACTGCTGCTCTACTGATTAGGTACCGATTGATTGGTTAAAAGGGACAACCAACAGTTCTTCCATGGATCAGGTTATAGCAGTGATAAGATCAAATAATGAGTCTTGACTTACCTATTTCGGATTAGGTACATCTTTCCTAATAGTAGATTCATGAAAAAAATTCCCTGTCCTTATACATTACTGCAATCATCTTTTTGCAAAGGATGCTATGAAAAGCCAACAATTATGTCATTAACATTTCTCAAGTTTTGTCACCTTAATAGACCAACAGACAAACCCATCTATTAACCATTGTATATGTAATTGTTCACTGTTTTTAAGTCTCCTATCTTGACATGTATGTGATGCTTACTGCTAGTGTCCTTAGGATGTGTTCCATAATTTGTTTTCACCAGCTTGGGAATTCTAGAATCATGGTATTAAAATTGAGATCATCTTGAATCACCGTCATATTTTTAAAATCGCAGAAGCACACCAGACATATATTTGCAAAGGTTGTTCGCATTGCATTGATCCTAACCTTGCATCCATCATTGCGATCGGTCTGCTCATCCTTTCCAATAAACTTCTGGTACTCAACACCATCTCCATCTCACTTCAGGTATCCTTATTTTTTACATTGCAGAAGCACAGCAGACATATATTTGCAAAGGTTATTCACATTGCATTGATCCTGACTATGCATCCGCCATGGTGATCGGTACTAAATATGTCCTGTGCAAAAAATATCATTCACACGGCACAGAGTGTTACTTCTATGTATAGTGCTCTTTGTGGACTATTGAAATTTAAGCTCCATATTTTCCCGTCATTTCGATATATATAGTAAGAGATAATAAAATTCTGTTCGTTTACTGACTCAATTCAGAATATTTCTTTGTATGAGTTTGAGGTTCAGTTTTTGACATATAGTGCCGACAATATACCTGTGTATTCCGTATGGTGGCCCTCCAATTTCGGTTTTCATGTTGCAGCTACAAAATATTTGCATCCATAATTCGTGACCTTTAACTTCTCAATTGTCTGCTATACTGGGTTCCATGGTCTAGCTATTGACTTCCTTGCATTTTAGTTCTAAATGATATTGTGGTTCTGTCTTCATAGAGAGCTTCTATCGACCTCACATCCCCTCTAAGTTGCAATTACGAATCCACTATACTATTCCATGTTAATTGTTTCTACAATATTAGGCCATATGGTACCAGATGCGTCTTAATGATTGAGTAATCTTTGCTATCACATATTCTTATAATCTTGGAATTGATGATGGTTACATTTTCTTCATTTATTAAGAACTATGTCTTTGTGATTATTTATCATAGGCAGAAATATTTTATCTACATTTATTTCTTATTTACATCTAAGTCTTCAATGGTAATCTTTCATAACCAGAACGATCTACTTGATTTCCACCGGAGCATTACTTTACTCTCGCACTCACTGCTTCCAGGCATGCATATGTTGCTTCTTCCAACCATCGGGTGCCTACATTACGTTACGTGCGCAGCCAAACTTTCATTGTGTCAGTGTGGAATCAGCTCTTCTATATTTTTCATGGTTTCCTCATTAATTTTCTTGGTATGTATTAGATTTTTCAGGCTGCCAAATTAATTTGGGACTACATAATAGGATGCTCCACTAAATGGATCCATTGACAAGCTCAATAAACTGAGTGGTAATGATTCATGATGCTTCAATCGATGTACTATTGCACCTGCTTTCAACTTGGATTATTCCACGCTAATCGCAGTTGACATGCTTCATCATGGTCATGACTCACCCTTTTCTTCCATACAGATTAGAGTTAGGCGATTTTTAATTTTCCTAGGTTTATTCAATCAGCTCCATGTTTGTACTAACAAGGCGACACTATTTAGAAAACCTTAATAGGAAACGACGTATAGTCTTACTTAAAAATGCTTCGATGCCTTTCTCAGTTTTTTACCACCAAACAAATCAGGATATGAACCATTATACATGTATTTGTTCTTAGAATGTGTTCCTATCCTTAGAATTGCTCTATATTATGCTTTGATCATGTTGGGAATTCTAGATTCATGGAGCAGAGATCCTATCCTATTGTGTTGCATATTGCTTTATATATATATTGTCATGTTTCTTATCCTTTGCATATTCCTAAGAATAGTCTCTTCATAATTTAGGGGGCACTTATTTTGAAGGTCTCTTCAAAATGCATGGAAATATGAAACTCTGCTGCTCTAATATCTTCATATGGCCACCTGCACATTTTGTTTACAATTGTTGATTCCTTCCACATGGCTTGCTTCATGGGATCTGACAGCTTCAAACTATTGGTAAGCAAATTATGTTAGTTATTACCTTATTCTGTAGCTACTCCACTTCTGAGGTGTGCCTTAAGAATACAACCAATAGTGGTAGTGGATTAGGTTGCATAGATTCTAATACGTACCTGCTTATTTCGTTTGACAATGCTAGAATTACCTTAAATTTATATAAATTGTCCTTTTATTTTCGTAAATGAGTAGCACATTGGTTGCCTACGTGCCCACTAAAGGTTTGCTGTAGCATGCCATTAAAAAAATTGCAATGACATGCATAAACATACCATGTTGTAGCCCTCCTTTCATATCCTCAGTTGTTTCTTTCTCTATTCGTCCATTTGCGCTCACCCAAATTATGCCGCCAGATTGATCATTTGTGTTTTTTTCTTTATGACAGATATGTCACGATTACAAATTGCTGTTGAAACACGTAACAAATGAAAGGTTGTCCTACCTTTTGGAATATATACTCATGCAAACACAGGAAATTGTTGTAATTATTGTTGGTATTTTTGCAGATTCCTGTAACTGAAATAGATTGTTTCCGTACCAACTCACAAATTGTTAGTTGTTCCTATCAATGCTTTCTCTGCTTCTATAGATACTGGTGAATCTCAAATAACTCATATGCACAATGCATAAAAAATATTAAAAGTTTAAGTTATGTGCATTCATAGATTCTTTGACCTCATATTATTGCCTGCCTAATTACTGTTTTCTTCCCGAAATATATATGTATGGCCTGATTATTGTTGCCCATTTGTTACTGAGTGCTTATTCTCCACTGCGTGATTTGATTGTTTGCGAAACTTACAACAGTTTTGTACGTTACCGCTTACCGGTGCCTGCTCATGCTACTAGTCCGCGCAGTTGCGCGGGTGTTCCTGCTAGTTTGATTCATAAACCGCTATTAACTACACACGTCCAACAGAAATGAATAAAATATTTCAAAACTATTTACATGTACACAAAGGGTAGCCCTACGCACGTCAGCTTTCAAACAGCCTTTTAACTCAGGCGTGCAAAGATATACATTTCTGTCCTACTCAACCGTATGAGCTGAATCTTTGCATGAAACTTGTCGTGCCGACAACCTATCTAGCTGAAGTTGGTTGCACTTGCAAACCAACTGATTTGATCGGCGTATTCTCTGAAACCACTGCAACTTCAAGTTAAGTCGGTCTTTACAGAACTGATCATCAATTAGCTAGCTACTGACAGTTAGCGGCAACTTTTGTTCACAAGTGAAGTTCCTGTTAACTGAGCAATGCCTTTTGATTAACATAGTTAAGCGACCATTATATTAGTTGCTCATGCACAAACAAGCAAGTGACATCAAGTGCTTCTATCGTCGGACAGTGATGTGACGACTACTCTTTTGACGAAAACATCTTTTGTGGCCATGCTATATACCTTTTGAATTCAACGAACCCTTCCAAACTCTCCAGTGATGCACCTGGTCCTGCCTTGTCCTTTTGTGAACGAGTTGTGATGCATCACTTTCTTCCTAGCTAGCATGCACTTTAACAAGAGCACACGCTGGCGGCTGGCCCATATGGGGCCCCGATGTACGTACTTCTCGGCTGCGCCATTCTCCACTGGTGACCAGACGCCAAATCTCCCAACGCAATGCAAAGTCCCAACCCAAGGGCATGCCTGGGTGATTCAGTCAAAAAAACAGAAAAACCGTCTCCATCTTATCATCACTGCTTTGTCACTGTCAGGATAGTAGGTGGTGCTCAACTATCTACATTCTACACCACCTGTCTCTTGAGTCTTGACCAAATGCTAGTGATGCTTTACCGCGGTGGTTTAGATTCAAACATGAAACAGGAGGAAAAAAAAAGGCTCACATGGTTACTTATAGCTTTGTAATAACAAGGCTTATTAAGCACACTACAAGGATCATCATTAATATTCCAGAAAACAGTGTTGTGTGTACTAGAGGAGGCTAACAAAGGGGCCTCTCGATCCCCGGTTGAAAACTAACTGCTGAGGCTATAGTACATTATGGGTCTGACAAATTGTTGCAAGAACAGAATCTGTTGACGCTAGCTTTCTTTGGTCCATGACTAAAAGATAAAACACAAGGTAAATCTTTATTATCTGAGCAGGTTTCGTTCGAAAATTTCAGAAGTTTTTGCTGGTTTCCGGTATTCTTCAGAATCATGGCTGGTCACCCACACCCTGGTCCCCGTCAGACGTGTTGTCTTCCAAGGGACACTGGAAGCACAAAGAAACAATTGCTGCCTTTATACACTACTACTACAGTACATGCCTTTGGTCACTTGGGCAAAATGAGCAATAGCTCCCGAAAAAATAGTGCCTGGGACTAAAGGTACCTTTAGTCCCGGTTGGTAACACCAACCGGGACTAAAAGTCCCCCTGCAGATGCCTGACACCATAGCCGTTGGGGGCTGGGGACTTTTAGTCCCGGTTGGTGTTACCAACCGGGACTAAAGGTCCATCTTTAGTCCTGGTCTGTGACACCAGCCGGGACTAAAGGTTTTGTCCCGGTCTGTGACACCAGCCGGGACTAAAGATGGGACTTTAGTCCCGGTTGGTGTTAGGGACCGGGATTAAATCCTTCCCCCCATATTTGAATCCTTCTTCCTCCCTTGGCTGAGCTGCCCGAGCTCACTTTCTTCTTTGTTCTTCATGTTCTTCATGTGTTCTTGATTGATTTGTGCTCACATCTCCGGTTATTGATTCATTTCATCACTTCTAAGCCATCATTTACTTGTTTAGAGGTTACTAACTTCATCTTCTCAAGTTTTAGATGCAGGTTATCTCATTTTGTGGTGTTGTACATGTAGTTTTTTATTTTTTGATTTCTACACTACTTTAAACTCCAATCACTTCATCGTTTAAATATTTTAATGTAGATAACTACAATTAAGACCTTAAAAATTAGTATACACCATTTATTACTATTATGTCTACCATATTTTTTTGGTTTAGTTAGAAAAATACTAAATTTATGGTTTCTCATTATAATTAGTTTTTTTAAAAAATAACATTTGATAATACTTTAGTTTATAATTTGTGATCTGGTTAATTAGTTAATTATAACTAAGTATAAATAATACGTTTGAAGGATTATTTAATTATAACTAAGTATGAATATAAAATTTATTTAGAAAAATAAGAATGGAGAATTTTAGGTTATGCGTTAGTTAGTTACTTAGAATACTTTATTTTTGCAATTTGTGATCGGGTTTATTATTTAATTTAAACTAGTATGCATGCCACATTTCATGATTAGTTAGAAAAATAAATAACTTTAGTGTTTTTTAGTTTTGCTTGTTTAGAAAAAATAGAAATAGAGAATTTTAGGTTATAATACTTTAATTTGCAATTTTTGACCGGGTTAATTAGTTAATTATAACTAGTATGCGTACCAATTTCTTGATTATTTAAAGAAATAGAGAACTTTGGTGTTTTTTAATTTTGCTTGTTTAGAAAATGAAGAAATAGAGAATTTTAGGTTATTTATTACTTTCATTTCTTTATAAAAAATTAGAAACTTATCATACATTAATTTGCAATTTGTGACCGGGTTAATTAGTTAATTATAACTAGTATGCCTACCAAATTAGAAACTTTTATTTATGTAGTAAAAATTAGAAACTTATCATACTTTATGTTGCAATGCAGACAATGACACGTGGTTGGATGTACAATGCCGATCACCGTTCCAAAGAATTCATTGATGGTGTGTATTATTTCTTAAGAGTGGCCGAGGAAAACAAGCGGGATGGATTCATACGTTGCCCATGTGCCTTGTGTCAGAATTTGAAGGAATATTCTAGCTCTAGAAATATTCACTCACATTTGTTGATGTCGGGTTTCATGCCAAACTATATTTGTTGGACCAAGCATGGAGAAACCAGGATAATGATGGAAGAATATGAAGAAGAACAAGAACAACTGGAGCCTGACGACATTATTGCTCAATTCGGTGGCTTCGATGATACAGCAATGGGAGAAGCTGAAGAAGAAGGAGGTGCAGAAGATGATGCTCTTGGTGATGCCATTCGTGATGCACAGAAAGAATGCGAACGTGAAAAAGAGAAGGCAAAGTTTGACTGCATGCTAGAAGATCACAAGAAATTACTATACCCATCCGTCCAAGATGGGCAAAAAAAATTGGGTACAACACTGGAGTTGTTGAAATGGAAGGCATAGAATGGTGTATCCGATAAGGCATTTGGACAATTACTGAAAATCCAAAAAAAGATGCTTCCAAACCCTAATGAATTGCCCACCACTACGTACGAAGCAAAATAGGTCGTCTGTCCATTGGGATTAGAAATCCAGAAGATACATGCATGTCCTAACGACTGCATCCTGTACCGTGGCAAGGACTACGAGAATTTAGATGAATGCCCTGTATGTAAAGCATCACGGTATAAGATCAGGCGAGATGACCCTGGCGATGTTGAGGGGGAAGAATGTCCCAGGAAGAAAATCCCTGCAAAGGTTATGTGGTATGCTCCTATAATACCACGTTTGAAACGTCTTTTTAGAAACAAGGACCATGCAAAGTTGTTGCGGTGGCACAAAGAAGACCGTAAGGTAGACAACATGTTGAGACACCCTGCTGATGGGTCCCAGTGGAGAGCAATAGACAGGGAATTTCCAGAGTTTGCAAAAGACGCAAGAAACTTGAGGTTCGCTTTAAGTACGGACGGTATGAATCCTTTTGGTGAGCAGAGCAGTAGTCATAGCACTTGGTCTGTTACACTATGTATCTACAACCTTCCTCCATGGTTATGCATGAAGCGAAAGTTTATTATGATGCTGGTGCTCATCCAAGGCCCAAAGCAACCGGGTAATGACATTGATGTTTATCTAAGGCCATTAATTGAAGAACTCCTACTTTTATGGAGCGAAATAGGTGTTCGTGTGTGGGATGAGTACAAACAGGAACACTTCGACCTGCGAGCACTGTTGTTTGTGACAATCAATGATTGGCCTGCTCTAAGTAATCTTTCAGGGCAGTCAAACAAGGGATATAATGCATGCACACACTGTTTTGATGACCTTGATAGTATATATTTGAAAAAATGCAGAAAGGTCGTGTACCTTGGGTATCGTCGATTTCTTTCTATGAATCACCCAGTTAGAAAGAAAGGCAAGCATTTTAAAGGTAAGGCAGACCACCGATGCAAGCCTCGTAACAGAACTGGAGAAGATGTATTTGAGATGGTTAAGGATGTGAAAGTAGTTTTTGGTAAGGGACAGGGTAGCCAACCAGTTCCAAAAGATGCAGTGGGTCATGCACCCATGTGGAAGAAGAAGTCAATATTTTAGGAGCTACCCTATTGGCAAGTCCTAGAGGTCCGGAATGCGATTGACGTCATGCACCTGACAAAGAATCTTTGTGTGAACCTTCTAGGATTCATGGGTGTGTTGGGAAGCCTAATGATTCACTTGAAGCACGACAAGACTTACAGCGCATGGAAGAGCAAGACAACCTGCATCCAGAGAAGACAGATGATGGACGCCAATATTTAAGACATGCTAGCTACACTCTTAGCAATGAAGAGAAAGAAATCATGTTTGAATGCTTAAGCAACATTAATGTCCCATCTGGATTCTCCTCTATTATAAAAGGTATAATAAATGTGCCCGAGAAGAAATTTCTGAACTTAAAGTCGCATGACTGCCATATGCTTATGACGCAATTGCTTCCGGTTGCATTAAGAGGAATTCTACCTCCACATGTACGTCTGGCCACCGTAAAGCTATGTGCATTCCTCAATGCAATTTCTCAGAAGGCAATCAATCCACTGGAACTTGCTGCTCTACAGAATGATGTGGTTCAATGTCTTGTCAGCTTTGAATTAGTGTTCCCTCCATCCTTCTTTGATATCATGACACACCTCCTAGTTCATCTGGTCAAGGAGATCAATATTCTTGGTCCTGTGTTCCTACATAATATGTTTCCCTTCGAGAGGTTTATGGGAGTCCTGAAGAAATATGTTCACCAGCGTAGTCGGCCAGAAGGAAGCATTGCAGAGGGCTATGGGACAAAGGAGGTCATTGAGTTCTGTGTTGAATTCATTCCTGAACTTGACCCAATTGGTGTTCCCGAATCTCGACACGAGGGAAGACTGAGTGGAAAGGGAACAATAGAAAAGAAAACATACATCGATACGGGGGACGATTATTTCAATAAAGCACACTACATAGTTCTTCAAAACTCATCCGTGGTGGAGCCGTATGTCAGGAAACACAAGGACTTTCTACGATCCCAGTTCCCAGAGAAGAATGAAGCTTGGCTTATGCGTCAGCATATGGACACTTTCAGTGATTGGTTACGAAAAGAATGTCAGGGTAATGACCAAATTGATGAGCAACTATATTTGTTGGCTAGGCAACCATCATGGCACATCCTCACGTACAAAGGGTACAAGATAAATGGAAATACATTTTACACCCTAGGCCAAGATAAAAAAAGCACGAACCAAAACAGTGGGGTTCGCATAAACGCCACCGACCCGAATGAAAACAGACAAACATATTATGGCCGCATAGAGGAGATTTGGAAACTAGACTACGCACCTAATTTTAAAGTCCCATTGTTCCGGTGCCAATGGGTCAAGAATACCGGAGGCGGGGTAACAGTTGACAAAGACTATGGAATGACAACAATGGACCTCAACAATGTTGGCTACAAAGGTAAACCATTCGTCCTTGCTGCTGATGTGAATCAGGTGTTCTATGCGAAAGACATGTCTACAAAACAAAAGAGGACAAAAAATGACAACAAATCAACGAATGAGCCAAAACGCCATATAGTGCTCTCAGGGAAAAGAAACATTGTGGGAATTGAGGACAAGTCAGATATTTCAGAAGATTATGAAAGGGATGACCGAATCATGCCTTTCAATGTGACCAAAGATCCGAGCATCATGATAAATGCTGAGGACACTCCATGGTTACGTCAAGATCATGACCAAGGAACATACGTCAAAAAGAAGATCACTACTGTGCCCGCCTAATAAATAGTGTGTATTAGAGTGTGTGTATGTGACAATTATAACTTAAGATGTTTGTATTAGTTTTTTTATATCATTTTAAATAAGGAAATGACTTGAAGTATTTGTTGCTATATAAGCATGTGCATTGGAAAAAATAATGCAAAAACAAATTTCCTATTGAAAACAACTTAAGGGATGAAAAGATTTTATGTTCCTAATTTTCCAAATAAGTAATTACATAAAATAAAATAGAACTGTTACTTTTTAAGAAATGTATACCCATTCTTTTATTTACTATGCATTTAACAAAAATAATCTTTTTAGAAATAGCATAGATAAAAAAAATATAATCCAATATAAACAGCCGGGTTGAAAAATATCTTGATATAATGGTGAATATCGCGTAGATCACGATTTTGGAGATAAATAGTGATACATGAACAAAATTTACGTTAAAATAATGCAAAAACAAATTTTCTATTGAAAACAACCCATTTAAAGTATTTTAATTAAGTGAAACATTTTTGCATTAACAAAATACTAATTATTTTTAATATTTATGCTTACTATTAGAAGGGATGAAAAGATTTTATGCTCCGAGTTTTCTAAATAAATAATTACATAAAATAAAATAGAACTGTTATTTTTTAAGAAATTAATACTCATTATTTACTATGCATTTATCAAAAATAATCTATTTAGAAATAGCATAGATAAACAAATAATCTTATGTATAAACAGGCGGTTGGAAAAACCTTTAGTCCCGGTTGGTAACACCAACCGGGGCTAAAGGTCACCTTTAGTCCCGGGCCGTGATACCAACCGGGACTAAAGGTTCGATCTTTAGTTCCGGTGCGTTCCACCGCCCGGGACTAAAAGGCTTTTAGTCCCGGTGCGTGCCACCACCCGGGACTAAAGTTCCCCGTAGATATTTAAGGCCATGTCGTCTTCCTCCTCCGATCCACCCCGCCCTCAACCACGTAGCCCTAGCCACCGCCGTCACCCCGCCGCCGTCTCGTGCGCCGCCGTCTCCAGCGTCGCCGTTCTCCTCCGCCCCGAGCAGCCACCGCCAGAGGGAGCATCTGCCGCCGCCCGCGCCTCTCTGATCTTCCCCGAGCCGCGCGCGCCGTGGCCCCCGCACGCCGCCGCCTCCTCGTCTTTCTCTGGCCGTCCTCGCCGCTCCCCCCGCGCCAGAGGCGCCGCCGCCTCTCCTCCCCATCCTCGTCCTTCTCCGGCCGCGCGCCTGTCCCCCGTGCCAGCAGAGGTGCCTCGCCACCTCCCTGCGAGCGCGCGCCGCCGCCTCGCGCCTAGAGCTTCTCCGGCCGGCCGTCCTCGCCCCTCCCCGCGCGCGCCGCCTCCTCCTTCAACTCTGGCCAGAGGCCCGCCGTCGGCCTCTTCTCCGGCCAACCCTCTCCTCTTCGGCCAGGGACGGTCGCCGCCGCCGGCCTCTTCTCCGGCCAGCCAGAGCAGCAGGGGCCGAGCGCTGCCTCACCGTCTTCACTCCGGCCGAGCAGGGAGCGCCGCCTCACCATCTTCACTCCGGCCGAGTAGGGAGCGCTGCCTTTCTGTCCTTCACGTGTGCAAGACGGTGAGCATGTGTTGTATGTGTGTGTTGCATCGGCCGTCGAGCCGCGGATGTGTGTTTGTGGACGGCCGTCGAGCCGCGGACAACGCTGTGTTGTATGTGTGTTGTGGCCGGCCATCGAGCCGAGAGCAGACTTGGCACGAGAAAGAGAGCACGAACGTTAATGACCATAATTTTATTCGAAACCCTAACGACTTAGCGACGTGATCAATCGATGACTTAGCGACGACCGGCCGAACCAAGCGACGACCTAGCGACGACCGGACGAACCAAGCGACGACCGGACGAACCTAACGACGACCGCGACGACTGGACGAACCCAGTGACGACCAAGCGACGACCTAGTGACGACCTAGCGACGAACGGACGAAACAAGACACGACGACCTAGCGCGACGACCTAACGAACAAGACACGACGACGTAGCTACTTAGCGACGATCTAGCTACTTAGCGATGACTTAGCGACTTATATATATGATGTAAAGTAACTTTTAATATAATTAAACACCTTACTCAATTATGTAATATATTAATAAAGTCTTGTAATATTAATGGTACTTATTAATAAAGTCTTCTAATATTAATGGTACTTATTAATAAAGTCTTCTAATATTTAATGTCTACTAACTTCATTATGTCATGTGATAGTAACTTCATTATGTCATGTGATAATAACTTTATTATGTCATGTAATAGTAACTTCATTATGTCATGTGATAGTAACTTCATTATGCCCGCGACTTAGCGACGATCGGACGAACAAGACACGACGACCAAACTCCTACTTAGCGACTTAGCGACGACCGGACGAACAAGACACGACGACCTAGCGACTTTATTAATAGAATGGCTTTATTATGTAACTTTATGGCAAGTAACTTTATTAATGGTACTTTCAATTAACTTTATTAACCTCCTCATGTAATATGTAAGGTTTTGTAACATTGTAATATTTTAATAGAATGACAAGTAACTTCATTAATAATAGTAATGTCATGTGACTTTATTATGTAACTTTATTAATGGTAACTTATAATGTAATTATGTTTAGTAATTTGACACCGGATTACAAGTGTAACTTATAATATATTAACTTTATTAATGGTAACTTATAATGTAATTATGTTTAGTAACTTGACACCACATTATTAGTATAACTTATAATATAATTAACTTTATTCATGGTAACTTATAGTATAATTAACTTTATTATGTCAAGTAATTTTTAACACTTTGAAAGGATCAAGATGCCCAAGAGGGGGGGGTGAATTGGGCTTTTCTAAAAATTAATTGCAAGAATTAAATCCTACAAGCCGGAATTCACCCCTAGTGCCTACTTGTGTTCCTAGAGAGTCTACCGTTAAAAAGTTTTGCACCCTAGTTTCCAATCCTAGTCTAGCATGGCAATTCTAGGAATGTAAAACAAGCAATGAAAGTAAATACGAGAAAGTAATTGCTTGAATGTAAAGGGGCAAGGAACACGGCGATGTTTTTCCGAGGTATCGGAGAGTCGCCACTCCCCACTAGTCCTCGTTGGAGCACCCGCGCAAGGGTGTCGCTCCCCCTTGATCCGCGCAAGGATCAAGTGCTCTCTACGGGTTGATTCTTCGACACTCCGTCGCGGCGAATCACCCAAAACCGCTCACAACTTGAGTTGGGTCATCCACAAGCTCCGCCGGATGATCACCAAACTCCCAATCACCACCAAGCCGTCTAGGTGATGGCGATCACCAAGAGTAACAAGCTAGAACTCTCACTTGACCACAACGAGCCCAAATGAGGAGGTGGATGCACACTTGCTACTCTCGAATCACTAGTGAGGAAACTCAAACTTTGATTCTCAAATCTCTATCCTCACTAGAGCTCTTGCACTCCCTTGCACTCTAAAGGGTTTTCTCAGATGTTTTAATGAGCAAGAGACCTCTAAAAGAGGTGGAGGGGTTGTATTTATACACCCCTCAAAGAAAACGAACCGTTACTTTCTGACACGGGGTCACCGGACGCGCCGGTGCAACGCACCGGACGCGCCGGTCCCCCGTAACGGTCAAAACGCGAT
Organism: Saccharum spontaneum; assembly: GCA_022457205.1. Classification (NCBI taxonomy): domain Eukaryota; kingdom Viridiplantae; phylum Streptophyta; class Magnoliopsida; order Poales; family Poaceae; genus Saccharum; species Saccharum spontaneum. The sequence goes on from CM039580.1 coordinate 64,205,069, forward strand.
TTTGAAAACGAACCACCGGACGCTCTGGTGCAACTCACCGGACGCGTCCGACGTGCAAGGGTGCTTACTGGACTTACACCGGACGCGAGGCCGCGTCCGATGCCTGAAGACCGGACGCGTCCGGTCCTCTCTGGACCTTACTGGACTCGCACCGGACTCGCCGATCAAGTCCAGGTCGCGTCCGACGGGCGTTCTCCCAGAGTGACACGTGTCAGCCACTGACCACCGCATCCGGTCCTCGCGAGGACCGCGTCCGGTGGTCGAGGCCGAAACCTAGTCGCGGTAACGTACACACCGGACGCGTCCGGTGTTCCCGAAGACCGCGTCCGGTGCCTAGAAAACAGCCCGAAACGCGTCGCAACTTCAACCAAGTTGCTTCTAACTGAACCTTGAGCTAATCTAGGGTTGCCTAGCGCCAAGTTTAACAAGTGTGCACCACACCTAAACATAGGACTTGCCTAGGTCAAGCTACCCATTCATGCCCCCCTTTGTAGTACGGCCAAAAGAGAAAAACGAAGATCCTAACGACTATTCCGAATGTGTCTCAACACTTCGTCATCCGGAACTAACCGTCCTTAATCTTGACGTCACTCTTTTGAAAACCGAAACGATTTCCATCAAGGGACACGAAGCCACAGTGCTCAAAGCAGTTATCACCTCCATGACCTAACTTACCAATGTTTCTGCAAAACACACGTTAGTCATGGTAATAAAGTGTTGTCATTAATTACCGAAACCAAACCTTGGGGCCTAGATGCTTTCAATCTCCCCCTTTTTGGTGATTGATGACAACACTAAGTTTCAATGGATTAGAGTGAAGGTTTTCGAGCATGCTTGGTTCTCATAAGCAAAAGACAATAAGCATACAAGGTTAGGAATTGCTTATGTGCTCGAAGCCAAAAGAGTGTACTTCATAAGATAAGACAAAAAAGCGTTAGTACACATAAAGATATAGCTCATAAGTAATCGGAGTAAGGCACGGAAGCACAACCTTAGAGCTATAGCTAAAACGGTGACATATATTAATCACTGAGACGAATAACGCATTAAGACTCAAAGTTTACGACTCAACGACAATGTCAACGAATGCAGTGCTGAAAATAAACATGATATGCATGAATGTAGCACACGAAAAACGACACGAAAACCCACTAACAAACTCCGACACGAAAACCCACTAACAAACTCCCCCTGAAACTACTCTCTCTCCCCCTTTGGCATCAAGCGCCAACAAACTAATCTAATCTGACGGGGGGACAGACGGAGTCGTGTCGGGTGCCGAGGTGCGCGGAGTGATCACGAAGTGAAGCGAATCGCCCTCGGAGTCGGAGCTATCTGGCTGACCCTCTGAAGAAGCACGTGGCTGCGAAGCGGTCGGGGTCTGAGCAGGAACAGGCACTGACTGTGTAGCAACAAGTGGATCTGTCTGAGTAACCTGAGCCTGAAGTGCGCCAGTAGCTGGGGGATCTGTCGAGGCAACTGAAGAAGGGAGGGTCTCTGTAGTCCCGGTCCCTGTCACTGGTGGAACGACTGCCTCGGGAGCTGACAACCCTGACGAAGTGTGAAACGTAGTCGTATGCGAGGGTGTCGGCTGACCAGTCAACTCGCTGTAGGTGGCACTGAAATCACCAATAGGTGTGCCTGTCAGAAGATGCGGGCGAGGCTGGTCTGACGGTGTGAACCCCGTATGTATAGGAGTGAAGCTCGGAGACTGAAAAGACTGGGGAACCTGCTGCTGTGGAGATGTAAACTGAAAGCTCGACTGTCCCTGACTCGATGGACCACTGGAATGCAAAGCCGGAGCCATGATAGATGCAGGCGGAGGAACCCCAACTGTGATGAGATGCCGCAGAAGATCCATGTACTGCTGCTGACTCTGTCTCTGCATCTCAACCTGTTGCCTCTGGATCTCAAGCTGCTGTCGCTGAAACTCGTCCTGGCGAGCCTGAATCTGTGCTAGTGCTGCAGCTGTATCCTGTGCCTGGCGCTGTATCTGCTGCTGCTGCTGCTCCTGAGCCTGGGTCAACCTCTCAAGGATAGCCACCGTGGCTGGGTCTGAGCGGGAGGCTGAGCCAGATCCACCGGCCTCGTGGTCGTGAGACCGAGGAGACCGGTACCTGGGGATGGGCTGGTAGTCCTCATCAGTGCTGTCTGAAGTGACATCCTCAGGTATCTCAGCAGTCTGAGCCTCAAGGTCTGCGAGCTCTGCCTCGGCAAGCTCGTCAACTCTAGCGTCCTGCTCAGCTGCTGTCTCAGGAACATCTGGGCGCTCACGCTGTCCTGGTGCTGGAGCCTGCTCTCTAGTAACTGAAGCCCAAAGCTGTCTGATGTCATAGTCAGGGAATGCTGTAGTAGTGTTAGCAATCTCTGCCCTGATCTCTGGTGGCATCTGGATAGCAGATCTGATAATGAAACAAATCCACTGGGCATAGGGAAGCTAACGGTTACCCTTGAAGCCCTCAGCAATGGTGTCCTCCATCTCACTCAGGATAAGATCCCAGATATCAAACTGACGCTGTGTCACGAGGTGGTGAACAACCCAAAGCTGCATCCTCGTCAGTCCCTCTCTGTAACCAAGTCTGGGCAGTAAAGTGCGTCTGAGTATGGCATCCAAGACTCGGGCAAGAGGCATCAGGCTGGCAGGTGTACGACGTGACCCTTCGCCAAAAGGCTCGCGAAAGCAGGGTCGAACCAGGTCGGTGGGTGGCACTGAACCGCCGTGAGGGCGTCTGGGAGGTGGAGTCTGACCATAGCACAACTGATGGATCCTCGTGTCAGAAGCAGGTAGTCTGAGGATCTCTCGGGCTCTGGAGCTGTAGAGTCTATGATCGCGGCCTCTGAATGCGAAGTGAATAAACTCATGAGCAGGATCAATCCACAAAGAAGCATAGAACTCCCTGACCCATGTGCCGCAGTAAGCACCAGTCCGTCCAAGAAGATCTGATAAGCCAGGCAGATAGGACAGGTGCGGACGGAGCTGCTCTCCCACAACATCAACCAATGCCTCTAGTCGACATACCCTCTGAGGTCTGAAAGCTATGCCACTGTCAACTAGGGCCCTGTAGAAGTCCTCCTGAAGTGGGGTATAGAAACCCTCTGAAGCTCTGGGATCTCTGACAGGTGGAAACCATCGGCTGACCTCCACAAACCTCAAGCTCTTCACCTGACGTGAAGAAGCACCCCTCAGGTCTAAGTGCTCAACCGGGGGTGACCCTCTAACTCTGGGAGGAGGTCGTGCACCACGACGCGGGCCCTCTGGCCTAGGTGTCACCTGTGAACGAGCACGTGTGGAGCGGCGACGTGGTGGAGACTGAGCTGCCTGCTCCTCTGTATCCTCAGTGGCCTGTGGAGCCTCAGTGGCCTGGGTAGACTCAGTAGCGGGTGTAGTCTCTGTAGCCTGTGTCTGCTCTGAGGGAGGATCAACTGACATCTGCTCTGAAGGTGCAGTAGCCTCGGTACCCTCAGTGGCCTCTGTGCCGAGCTGTCGACCTTCAAGATGAAAGCGACGCTCGCCTATGTGTAAGCCACTGCGTCTGCCACCTCTCTCTGCCAGCTCTGCAGCGTCTGCCACGGCCTGAGCGATCTCTGCATCTGACGGTGCCTTCCTCTTCTTTTTGGCTGCAATCTTGATGCGCTTACCACGCGCAATCTCATCACGACGGGGAGGACTGTTGTCCCCGTCACCAGGAGCACCACCGGCGTTCTTGCAACGCACCATGCTGACTGACTGCCTGAAAACCTCTGTGAGATGATGAACTGACACTCGAGAGGCTTGGCCTCAATCCGTATCCGCAGGCTTGGCCTCGGATTTAGCAAACAGATCTGACCCGGCACACCGACTGACTCGCTGCACGTATGGAATAGAGAGGTATACTATAAGCACATATATATCTAAAGATACGAAATCCTAGATAGCAAGCACGTGAGATACGAAAAGAAACGACGCTAAGCTACCTCAGATCGACGAGACGACGGTGAAGGGACGAGGTGACCTAGTTCGCGAGAACCCCCGAGATCGGCGATCGAGCACTGAAACGACCAATCGAGATAGCAATGAATAGTTATGGTCAACGGCAAGCCCTAACGAGAGAATTGAAAGGACTTGAATCGAAAACGGAATCGAGACGAGCCGTTACCTCGACAAACCCTAGGGTAGAAGGAAACCCTAAGCTAGGGTTTAGGGGAAAACCCTAGATGCAAATCTCGGCCGAAGGATGGGATCAAGGGCACGGGTGCACGGAGGGAGAGTGGCGGCGCTGGAGGTGGCCACTGGCAGGGGCTGGCTCGCCGGCGGTGAGAGAAAGCGGCGATTTGGCGGCGGCTCGGCAAGCAGCGGGGCAGCGGCGCTGGCTAGCAGGTGCGCGCGGGCGTGGCGCGGCAGGGGAGGAGCTGAGCAGGGCTAGCAGGGCGAGCAGAGCTGCGCAGCACGGGGGAATCCTTGCCGGCGGCGAGGTGAATGCACGGGAGCGGCGAGACGGCGAGAGAGCACGGCGGCGGCGGATTCGAGCGATGAAGGAAAGAAAAACACGAAGACGAAACGGTTTTATGAGGGCTGAGATCCGCTCGATTCGGTAGCACCGGACGCGGTGGTGCAGCGTCCGGTGACACTCCAGTAAGCGCCTGGAGTGACCGGACGCGTCCGGTGTGAACTGACCGGACGCGGTCAGAGTCCGATGGCTGAGTGCTCGGGAATTCATCGCGGAGCACCGGATGCGGTGGTGGTAGCCGGGACCGGACGCGGTGGTGGTCAGAGGCGCGTCCGGTGCAGCGTCCGGTGCCTAGATCTGGACTTTGTCTTCTGGATGACCGGACGCGCTGGTGAACGCCGGGACCGGACGCGGTGGTGAAGCAACACTGCGTCCGGTGCAGCGTCCGGTCGCTGTTTTTCGCCATTCTTCGTTCCGAACTTCGACGCGACTTCTCCCAATCAAGTTACAATTCAAAGAGACACAAATAAACACCAATTGGAACCCGATATGAGTGGCCTCACTCAAACCCTCAAATTTTTAAAATAATTTGCCTTAGGCTAGTATTATTTTTACGAAAATAGGCAATAAACACCCGAGGAGCAACGTATGGCCATGCAATAGAGTTTTTGGACCTTTAGGAGCGTCAAATGCTCTCTCTATTCATGGACGAACACAGAGGTTGCTCAAAACTAAACCGAAAAGGAACGACAAACAAACAACCATGCATATGCAATGCAATACAAGAAAGTAAAGCTAGGTTGCTTGTCAAGTTTGATCCACGGTTAGGCTTCTTCACTCCTCCAAAGGAGGGTTATCGTAACCGTGTTAGCCAAGCCCTAAATGCATTGCGATAAAGTAAACGTGACATATGATACAATGCAATGCAAGGGACAACACGCGCTCATTTTTTAAAGTTACTTGAATCAAGCACATTAAGTTCACTTCTTAGCCTACAAAAAGTAGCCTCGTCCAAAGGTTTAGTGAAGATATCCGCTAATTGATTTTCACTTCGTACACCTTCTAGTGATATGTCATTTTTAGCAACGTGATCTCTTAGAAAGTGATGGCGGATATCAATGTGCTTGGTGCGAGAGTGTTGTACCGGATTGTTAGCAATTTTAACGGCACTTTCATTGTCACATAAAAGTGGCACCTTTTCAAGAACAACTCCATAGTCTAGGAGGGTTTGTTTCATATATAAGATTTGAGCACAACAAGCCCCCACGGCAATGTATTCCGCCTCGGCGGTGGACAAAGCCACACTATTTTGCTTTTTAGATGACCAAGATACTAGTGATCTCCCAAGCAAATGGCACCCTCCGGATGTGCTTTTTCTATCAATTTTGCAACCGGCATAATCCGAATCGGAATAGCCAACTAGTTGGAATCTAGCTCCTTTGGGATACCATAAACCAATACTTGGGGTGTGCTTAAGATATCTTAGGATTCTTTTTACGGCACTTAAGTGAGGTTCTTTAGGGCACGCTTGAAAGCGAGCACACATGCACACACTAAACATGATATCGGGCCTAGATGCGGTAAGGTACAACAAGCTACCGATCATAGAACGGTAGAGAGTTTGATCAACCGGTTTACCTCCCTCATCTAGGTCGAGATGTCCATTTGATGGCATTGGGGTCTTGATTGGCTTGCATTCTTCCATCTTGAATCTTTTGAGAAGATCCTTGGTATACTTTTCTTGAGAGATGAAAATCCCTTCTCTCATTTGCTTGACTTGAAAACCAAGGAAGAATGTGAGCTCACCAATCATTGACATCTCGAACTCCTTCGACATCAATTCACCAAATTCCTTGCAATAATCTTCATTTGTTGACCCGAAGATGATATCATCAACATACACTTGACAAATGAAGATATCCCCATTAAGCTTCTTGGTGAATAGTGTGGTGTCGACCTTCCCGATGGTGAAGCCCTTCTCAATGAGGAAGTCCCGGAGGCGCTCATACCACGCTCTAGGGGCTTGCTTGAGCCCATATAGCGCCTTGGACAACCTATAAACATGATTAGGATATCTAGGGTCTTCAAACCCGGGAGGTTGATTGACATAGACTAGTTCATTTATAAAGCCATTTAAGAATGCACTTTTCACATCCATTTGATATAATTTCATATCATGATGTGATGCATATGCAAGGAGGATACGAATGGCTTCAAGTCTTGCAACGGGTGCAAAGGTCTCTCCAAAATCAAGGCCTTCAACTTGAGAGAACCCCTTTGCAACTAGTCTTGCCTTGTTCCTCACTACTATGCCTTGGTCATCTTGCTTGTTTCGGAACACCCACTTGGTTCCAATGACTCTTGCACCTTTAGGATGCTCTTCAAGTGTCCAAACTTGGTTGCGGGTGAAGTTGTTCAATTCTTCATGCATGGCATTCACCCAATCCGGATCTTGAAGAGCTTCTTCTACATTCTTAGGTTCAACACAAGAGACAAAAGAGTGATGTTCAACGAAAGAAGCTAGCTTTTGAGATCGAGTCATTACTCCCTTTGTAGGACTCCCTATGATGAGTTCTTGTGGATGAGCTTGAAGTAGAGGTGAGTTTCTTCTATCAACCACTTGAGGAGGTGGATGGGGAGCATCAACATCTTGTGCTTGTGCCTCGGCTTGTTCATGAGAGACATAAGTATCTTCATTTTCAACTCTCTCATTCTTGTCATCATCTTGAGGCACACGTGACGAAGATGGTGGATCAATGATTTGCACATCGTCTTCATCATCTTTTGGCTTGATGTCTCCCACGGGCATGTTCTTCATGGCCTCCCTCAAGGGTTCATCACCTACATCATCACAATTCTCAATTGCTCCTTGGGAGCCGTTAGATTCATCAAATTCCACATCATATGTTTCTTCAACCAAACCGGTGGTATGGTTAAATACTCTATATGCTTTGGACTTTGATGAGTAACCAACAAGAAAACCAATATCACAACGTCTTTGAAACTTCCCTAGGTGTTGACGCTTCTTGTAGATGTAGCATTTGCAACCAAACACCCGGAAGAATGAGACGTCCGGCTTCTTCCCATTAAGCAACTCATAGGGGGTCTTGCCAAGAAACTTTTGGAGGAAGAGGCGATTTGAAGCATAGCATGCGGTGTTGATTGCCTCGGCCCAAAACTTTTCCGGAGTATTGTACTCATCTAACATTGTTCTTGCAAGGGTGATCAAAGTCCGGTTCTTTCTCTCAACTACACCATTTTGTTGAGGAGTGTAGGTTGAAGAAACTTCATGCTTGATTCCAATTTCATCACAATAAGCTTCAATGTTGGTGTTGTCAAACTCTTTCCCATTGTCACTTCTAATCTTCTTTATCTTGACTTCAAATTCATTTTGAGCTCTCTTTGCAAACTTCTTGAAGCAACTTGCCACTTCGGATTTGTCATGAAGGAAGAAAGTCCATGTATATCTTGAGTAGTCATCCACTATCACAAGACAATAGAGATTACCACCCAAGCTCTTGTATGTTGTAGGCCCAAACAAATCCATGTGTAGAAGTTCTAGCACTCTTGAGGTTGACAAGAAAGCCTTGGTGGGATGAGTGTTTGCAACTTGTTTGCCCGCTTGACATGCACTACAAGGTTTGTCCTTTTCAAACTTCACATCCTTCAATCCTCTTACTAGTTCTTTCTTCAATAGCTTGTTGAGAGTGCTCATTCCAACATGTGCAAGCCTCCTATGCCAAAGCCAACCAAGTGAGGTCTTGGTGAACAAACATGTCATCAAATTTGCATCTTCGGAGGTGAAGTCAACAAGATAAAGATTGTTATATCTAAAGCCTTTGAATATCACTTGCTTGTCATCTATCTTTGAAACTTCAACTTCATTTGGTGTGAACAAGCATTGGAAGCCAAGATCACAAAGTTGCCCAACGGATAACAGGTTGAAACTCAATGAAGCAACATAGAGCACATTTGAGAGTGAGTGATCATTTGATATTGCAATCTTGCCTATACCCTTGACTTTGCTCTTTGAATTATCTCCAAATGTGATCTTCTCTTGGCATATCCCATTCTCTTCAATTGAGGTGAACATACGAGGATCACCGGTCATATGTTGAGTGCAACCACTATCAATAACCCAATGAGATCCACCGGTCTTGTAGTTCACCTACACACAAGAGATCAAGCTTTTTGTTTAGGGACCCAAACTTGAGAGGGGCCCTTGACTTTCTCAACTAGTGACTTGGCAACCCATATTTTCTTTGGCCTATTCTTGTTTGGGGGACCCAAAAACATGACTTTCATCTTTCCATTTGAATCTTTTCTTAGCATGTAATGAGCATTGAAGGCAAAGGGTCTAGCATGCTTAGGCAAGGGTTGTGGTGGTGGAGTTTTGCATTCATGAGCAAAATGACCTTCTTGACCACACTCAACACATCTCTTTGGCTTGGGCTTTGATTTGCTTTGTTGTTGAGCTTTTGCCTTCTTCTCTTGATTTGCCAAGTACCCAATACCACTTCTATCCATCTTCATCACGGTGTTCATGAGGAGCTCACTTTGCAAATATTGGCCTCTTGTGAACTTGCTTAGGCCGGTCTTGAGATGCTCTTTTTCTTGCTTGAGCTTCTTGTTCTCTTCAATGAGTGACTCATTTGTTGTTTGCTTCTCAAGAGCCATCAAACCTTTTAGCTTCTTGTTCTCATTTGCAAGCTTCTCATTCTCACACTTGATCTTGGCATAATCATCATGGTTGCATGACTCAACCACACTCTTGCCTTTGCTACTAGAACCTTGCTCAATGCTTTCAATGATCAAATCATCACATGATGTAGCTATGTCACACTTAACAACATTGTTAGTAGCATCATGTGTCTCAAGAGCAAGTTCATTAGCAACCACAAGACTATCATAGTCAATTTTTAATGTGGTGTACTTGTCTTTTAGAGAGCTATGTCTAGTGATGAGCTCATCATGCTTCCTCTCAAGTTTATCATGTTGATCTTTAAGCTCTTTGTTAGAGGTTTTGAACTCCTTGAGAGTGGAAGACATAACTTCATTTTGATCTCTAAGCTCACCACTAGTCTTTTGAGCATTTTCAAGCTTAGATGAGAGTGATTCATTTTCATTTTGAAGATCATCATTTTCACTTCTTGTCCTTCTTATGATTTTAGTGTATTTGTTTAGCAATTTTACAAGTTCATCATAAGAAGGTGCATCAAATTCATCATCACTATCACTATCATCATCATCATCACTATCATGGTTTTGTACCTTACGTTCACCCTTGGCCATAAGGCATAGGTGAGTAGTGGACGATGAGGGTGAAGAAGGCGGTGAAGGTGGTGGTGAAGATGTCGGTGAAGATGATGGCCCCATCACAAATACGGCAACCTTCTCTTTCTCATCATCGCTCTCATCTTCGGAGGAGCCACAAGATGATTCAATGTCGGTGAGCCAATCACCAACAATATAAGCCTTTCCACCCTTCTTCTTCTTGTAGAACTCCTTCTTCTTGCCATCCTTCTTCTTGTATGGCTTGTTCTTCTTCTTCTCATCTTCTTCATCACTTGAATCATTTTTCTTGCCCTTGTTCTTGTTCTTGAACTTGTCTTTTGGTGGTCTAGGGCATTGATGAGCTAGGTGGCCAAGTTCACCACAATTGTAGCAATCCATCTCCGAGATGGGCTTTCTCTTGCTACTTGTGAAGAATTTCTTTTTCTTGCCATCGAACTTGATGCCACTCTTGTTGAGCTTCTTTAGCATCTTGGTGGTCTTCCTCACAATGAGTGCAAGTGATTCATCATCGATATCACTTTCACTTGAGCTTTCTTGCACGATCATGGCTTGGCCCTTCTTCTTCTTCTTGTCATGGCTAGCTTTGAAGGCCAAGTCTTTCTTCTTGGAAGATGATGAGCCCTCTTCCGGAGTGATGTGCATGTACATCTCATGAGCGTTGATCTTCCCCAATACTTGAGTCGGTGTTGCGGTGGAGAGATCACTTTGATGAAGCACGGTGACAATGTGACCATACTTCTCAACGGGAAGAACACTCAAGATCCTCCTTGCAACATCCGATTGACTCATTTGAGTGAGCCCAAGAGCATTGAGGTCCTCTACAAGAACATTCAAGCGAGTGTACATTTCATTAGCACTTTCTTTGGGAAGCATCTCAAAAGAATTAATTTTCTTTAAAGCAATATGATAGCGTTCCTCACGCTCACTCTTAGTTCCCTCATGGAGAGCACAAAGATTTTGCCACAAATCATGAGCGTTCTTTGCATTACGCACACGATTGAAGATATCTTTGCCTAAGCCCCGGTAGAGTGCATTTTTGGCCTTTGCATTCCACCGGTCGTACTTCTCCTCGTCACCCGTGGGGTTTGCGGGATCCTTGATAGCGGGAAGCCCTTCGGTTGCGGCTCTAAGACACCCGGCATCTATGGCTTCGAGGTACGCCTCCATGCGGATTTTCCAATATGGAAAATCATCCCCCTCAAAGGTGGGAGGTGGTCCTTCCCCGTTAGACATCTTGCTCTAGGCGGTAAAGCCTAAATTAGGAGCAACACGGCTCCGATACCAATTGAAAGGATCAAGATGCCCAAGAGGGGGGGTGAATTGGGCTTTTCTAAAAATTAATTGCAAGAATTAAATCCTACAAGCCGGAATTCACCCCTAGTGCCTACTTGTGTTCCTAGAGAGTCTACCGTTAAAAAGTTTTGCACCCTAGTTTCCAATCCTAGTCTAGCATGGCAATTCTAGGAATGTAAAACAAGCAATGAAAGTAAATACGAGAAAGTAATTGCTTGAATGTAAAGGGGCAAGGAACACGGCGATGTTTTTCCGAGGTATCGGAGAGTCGCCACTCCCCACTAGTCCTCGTTGGAGCACCCGCGCAAGGGTGTCGCTCCCCCTTGATCCGCGCAAGGATCAAGTGCTCTCTACGGGTTGATTCTTCGACACTCCGTCGCGGCGAATCACCCAAAACCGCTCACAACTTGAGTTGGGTCATCCACAAGCTCCGCCGGATGATCACCAAACTCCCAATCACCACCAAGCCGTCTAGGTGATGGCGATCACCAAGAGTAACAAGCTAGAACTCTCACTTGACCACAACGAGCCCAAATGAGGAGGTGGATGCACACTTGCTACTCTCGAATCACTAGTGAGGAAACTCAAACTTTGATTCTCAAATCTCTATCCTCACTAGAGCTCTTGCACTCCCTTGCACTCTAAAGGGTTTTCTCAGATGTTTTAATGAGCAAGAGACCTCTAAAAGAGGTGGAGGGGTTGTATTTATACACCCCTCAAAGAAAACGAACCGTTACTTTCTGACACGGGGTCACCGGACGCGCCGGTGCAACGCACCGGACGCGCCGGTCCCCCGTAACGGTCAAAACGCGATTTTGAAAACGAACCACCGGACGCTCTGGTGCAACTCACCGGACGCGTCCGACGTGCAAGGGTGCTTACTGGACTTACACCGGACGCGAGGCCGCGTCCGATGCCTGAAGACCGGACGCGTCCGGTCCTCTCTGGACCTTACTGGACTCGCACCGGACTCGCCGATCAAGTCCAGGTCGCGTCCGACGGGCGTTCTCCCAGAGTGACACGTGTCAGCCACTGACCACCGCGTCCGGTCCTCGCGAGGACCGCGTCCGGTGGTCGAGGCCGAAACCTAGTCGCGGTAACGTACACACCGGACGCGTCCGGTGTTCCCGAAGACCGCGTCCGGTGCCTAGAAAACAGCCCGAAACGTGTCGCAACTTCAACCAAGTTGCTTCTAACTGAACCTTGAGCTAATCTAGGGTTGCCTAGCGCCAAGTTTAACAAGTGTGCACCACACCTAAACATAGGACTTGCCTAGGTCAAGCTACCCATTCATGCCCCCCTTTGTAGTACGGCCAAAAGAGAAAAACGAAGATCCTAACGACTATTCCGAATGTGTCTCAACACTTCGTCATCCGGAACTAACCGTCCTTAATCTTGACGTCACTCTTTTGAAAACCGAAACGATTTCCATCAAGGGACACGAAGCCACAGTGCTCAAAGCAGTTATCACCTCCATGACCTAACTTACCAATGTTTCTGCAAAACACACGTTAGTCATGGTAATAAAGTGTTGTCATTAATTACCGAAACCAAACCTTGGGGCCTAGATGCTTTCACACTTGATCCAATTTGCAGAAATGGCCGATCCGAATGACAACATGGATGATGCAATGATGGACCTAATCAACAGCGGCGCCAATCCAAATCCCCAAGGCGAAGATGATGGGAGTCAGTACTTCGCTGATTATGAAGAACTTGTGGGAGACAATCCTGATGAGGACTATCTACAATCTAGTACATATGTATATACATGAGATTAAAATGAATGGATTTTGTATTAATATATTTATACTTGTTTGTGTATAGCCCTCTAGATCGGCGACAGCTTCCAGGAGTAGTAGAAAAGTGCGAGGCCCGAAGAAGCCGTTGGAGGGTCGGTACATTCTGTCAGAATTCAACGAGGGTACAGGCCAAGTACTTGGGGAACATTCAAAGAAATTTGTTGCGCACTGTGGATACCTAGTAAGGGATAGGCTCCCAATCAGTGCTCGAGAATGGAGGCAACAGAAAGATAACCCTGCTATTATTTATGTCTCAGATCATGACAAGGAATTGCTTTGGCAAGATATCCTTCAACATTTCACGCTCGATACACAGGATGAAGCTTTGAAGGAGAAGGTTCAAATATGGGCTATGCAGAAGATGGTCAAACAATTTTAGGCTTGGAAGAAGAAACTCCACAAGACTTTTGTTGCACATAACCAGACACCGGATTTCACCAACAAGGCCTATGTCAAGTTGAGGCCTTTTTGGGATGAGTTCGTACGGTTCAAGAACTCAGATGAGGGTCAGGCACGGATGATCTGTAATCAGAAAAATGCTAGAGACAAGCAATACCACCATCACTTGGGTTCAGGTGGCTACCGGATTGCTATTCCCAAGTGGCAGAAGCTGGAACAGGAGATTGTTGACAAGGGGATGGAACCAGAATCACTGCACTGGCCTGAGCGCGTCAAGTATTGGTTCTTCGGTCATGGGGGAACCCTGGACCTAGAGACCGGAAAGGTAGTGTACGGCGAGAAGCTACAGAGAGTGGGACAGAGAATGGCCTATGCCCGAGGATTAGTTGAAAGTGGCACCTGGCAGCCAAATAGAGAGAAGGATGAGCTGACATATGCCCTGGAGACTACTGAACACGGTGGGTGAACAAGAGGCTATGGGGAGATATCGTGGGAGCATGGCTTCCCTAAAGATAGACCCACTTATAGAAGCCGCCAAAGAAAGAAGGAAGAGGAGGCAGAGCGGTTGCGTAGGTTGGAGGCAACGGTGATTGAGTCACGCGAAGCGGCTCGTGAAGCGATACAGCGAGAGAAAGCACTTGAAGAGAGAATGAACGAGGAAATCAAAAGGCAAGTGCAAGAAGCAGTAAGTTCTATGCAAAGGCAAACTGCATCAGAGCCTGGAGTCAACATTAGCCCCCCCCGGTCAGTTGAAAAGCAGTTGTGCTTCCACGGAGGTGCCAACTATTCAAGACGACGTGGGGCTGCGCTTTCCGGTGGATGGCGTCACTGAAGCTAAGACAACATGTGAGCTGCATATTCCACAGGGGGCTGCCACAGTCATGGTTGCTGTCGGTGTTGTAACTCATATCGACCCTACGAAGACACCAAGAATCCATGGGGCGATAGTTCCAGCTGGATATGCTAGTGTCTCGGTGGATAGAGTTGTCAAAGGCTTCGAAAATGTGCAGCTTGAGATAGAAGGAGGTGATGGAGAGAAGACTCTAGGACAAGCAGAGAAGGCTTTCATTTGTTGGCGCAAGCGCTACATCATTATTCCTGGGGCATCACCTAGTAGTCTACCACCACCTCCCCGTCATGAACCTAACCCTAGGTGCGGATGAAACTTGATAATACATTTATTCACTAACTTTATTTTGCATTCCCTTAGTTAGCAGTTTACTCATATACCTCTTTGGTTGCATAGGTGGTCACCAACATGTCATAGTGCTGCGGGTGATGACGAGGCAGTGCAAGACACGGCTGCATCGCCTCGGGCTCAAACGCCGCCTCCTCAGGCTGCAACGCCACCTCCTCGGGCTTGAACGCCGCCACCTCGGGCTCCAACCCCGCCACCTCGGGCTCCAACGCCGCCTCCTCGGGCTCCAACACCGACACCGGCTGCCCCTTCGCCTCCACGTCGGGCTCCAACACCCCCACCGGCCACCCCATCGCCTCCACACATGGCTCCAGCGCCAAAACCGGTGGATCCACCATTGAAGAAGAGGCCGGCCACATGATCAAATGTGTCGGCCGCCCCGCCACAAAAAAAGAAAGCCTATGAAAAGAAACAACCCGTCATTCCTAAGAAGCTGTCCTATGAGAAGACTGCTGCAGAAATAGAGGCTTCGGTAAACTTAGGTGTGGACAGTTTCTTCAAGAATCTCAAGGATGAAAGAGAATCCAAGCGAAACCCTGAGAAGCCCTACCTCTTACTAAAGCCAGAACTTCTACGGCAAAGGGTTGAGGCTCAACAAAAAAAGAGGCGTCAAGCTCAGAAAGAATCATCATCTTTATCTGACTATGATCGCACTCTAACCAAATCCCTAGAAGAAGAGAAGAAGAAAGAGAAAAGAGCACGCAAGGGTGTAGCACAGCTCGGGGAACAATCAAAGCAATCAGTGCCCCCGCTAGTCGTTGGGAATGAATATGGTTCAAACATCGACGTGCTAGACCAGCAGATACCTCCAGGTTTGAACTATGAGGATCTTGAATTTTTTTTGCGGACACTGGTCTTACCTTATCCCAAATGATAGCTGGGGCAGCAATTGAAAGTGCAAAAGAAATTGATCATTGGCAGAAGACATATGAATATGGCAAGAGTTTGTTCAACCCTGCGGCCCTCAGCAAACTTGGCACGCAGATGTACTTGCTAAACCAGTGGTACCTAGCGGCGTGTGGCAGAAGAGCAGATGACTATATTTGCGTCAGAATTAGAAACCATCATTACTTCCGTGGTGATGATATTATTTATGTTCAATTTAATGAGCTACACCAGCTATGCCATATGGACGCTCTGGACAAAGCTCTAATCAGCTGCTTCTGCCTGTAAGTGATTCTTTATTTTAATAATGTCACTGTAACTTATCATGTATACGTATAACTAATAACAGAAACCGGCTATACATATGCAGAAACATGATGAGGGACCTCAGAGCTAGAAATGACAAGGAGATTGGATTTATAGATCCTTATATTGTATTCAAAGACCCCAAGACTCCGTATGCCTTATGGAGAGTTCAAACGGAGAGAAATCTACGGAGGTACTTGATCAATCAAAAGGATAAAAGATATATACTCTTTCCCTATAACTTTAAGTAAGTATCGTTATCGTGTGTACATTCTATTAAACCAATTAATCAGATCAGTTTGAAAATATATAATTATTTTGCCTACACACAAATGCAGCTTTCATTGGATACTAATTGTGATTGATCTCTGGCAATGTCATTTGCAAATCTATGACTCGTTGAGAAAACCACTGGAAGATTACTAAGAAATGATAGATATTATTCAAGGGTAACTTCGATCTCTAAATATTAATTTCAGCTCTTTAACTCGGTAATAGATAATTAATAATGATCGTTTTATTGCTAGGGTTTGGGCTGGGTTCGTGCAGAAACACCGTCCAGATTTGAAAGCGCCACTTTCAAAGTCTATCCTACTTCAGTGGATTCTACGGCAGCCACCGGGCAAAAATTTGTGTGGCTACTATGTCTGCGAATTTCTGACGGTCTATGAAAAAAGAACAAATCTTGAGCACGCAAAAGTATGTAACATGTATATATAATAAGTTCATTTCATTTATTTGTTGCTAGTTAATAAATCTTATTCATACCTCTAACTTTTTTCTTTAATGTCTACTGAAGGAGACGTGGTTGAGGCAGAAGGTGTTGGATGAAGTCCGCCTAAAAGGAATTCAGGAGACAATCGCAGGGTTTCTTAACGACCAAGTCCTGAATCCCGCCGACGAGTACTACTTCAACCCTGACGAGCCAATGAAACCAAACCACTGACGAGCCAATGAAACCAAACCAAGATGATCATTTGTACGACGCTTGAGTGGCAGAGAACAATTAAGTTGTAAATACTTTATCCGTGATGGATATGTGTAAATATTATATTATGGACCTATAGACATGTATAATATATAAATAGTGTTATATAGTATATTTATATGTAATGCTGTCAATTATATAAATTATAGGTGCGCGTCTACATAAACAAGCAGCGAACAATACGCATTCGAAAATAGTAATAATATAATTGTAAACCAGAAATGGAAAACCAAAAGAAAAGAAAAGAAAAGGAAAAAGAAAAAAAAATATTTAGTCCCGGTTGGTAACACCAACCGGGACTAAAAGGGGCGGCCAGGTGGCACACCCTTTAGTCCCGGTTGATGTTACGAACCAGGACTAAAGGTGGACCTTTAGTCCCGGGCCGCAGAACCGGGACTAAAGGTGGGACATTTAGTCCTGAAACCTTAGTCCCAGCTCCATAACCAGGACTAAAGGCCCTTACGGCCCGGGGCTAAAGCCCTGTTCTGTAGTATATATGCTCCTACTAATGAGTGCAAGCTCGGATGACTTGACACACCAGTATTATCAAGCAATAAAGCAAGGGCTTTCTCAGCTTAACATCCGTGTGGCCGTGTCAAGGTCACAAATAATGGTTTAGAGCAGATGACGCAGGTGAGGAGCCCACTCTAGTTTCGTGGCATTTCCAGGTATGAACGGTGGCAGCCTATCGAAGACTAGAACTGCTTGACTTGGGCAGGCTCTCGGGTGCATGACCCACCCAAATGGAGCACTTTGGGAGGGAGCGAGGCATCTGCACCATCGGATCCCCATCAGCATGGCACTGACGCCGGCTGCCTCCTTTTGATCATATCTATGCAGTGCTGCTAAGCCTACTGCTTTTCTCATCTCAAATTATCCTGCCATTTGTTAATTCAGTTCAGTTGTTCAAAGCTAGATTGAAAATGATCAGGTATGAACCCCTACTTTGAATTATCTCTGACTCTGATAGGACATCAGCACTGGAAATTCCAAGTGCCTGTTATTAGTCTATACATCAGGTATGGAAACCCACTTTTATCGTCCTGCTAGATTACTACTACTATGGTGTATAAATAAACAAATGAAATAACAGGATGGAATGATACAGGACAGCATCAGCTAGCATTGGGAAATAATGCAAGTGCTGGTCCCTGTGTAAAGTCACCCCACTACTATACTCTAGCACAAAGCAAGTGAGCTTGCGTGATTCGGACCGGGGTTCAAGAGGTTTTTTTTAGAGGTGGCATAGACGTCATCTTATCTTGACTCCGAGTCTCTGAAAGGGGTCTTTTACTTCGTCCATGGATCTTCTGTTTGCAGATTGCACCAAAGTAGTACAATAAAGAAAATCAGTTCACTGGTTGGACCGGAAAAACTATGACCAAAAGTTTTACCGGCTTGATTCAGCTAAAAGGTCGATTGGCCACGAAATAGATCCAATTTTAATTTGTGACGAACTAATTTAATGTTCGGACGTTAGTTTGCAAACTCTGAATAATAAACTATCACAATGTTGCTATGTTACCTCATCTGTTATATCATATATGATATGTTTGATATATCTTTGCATACATGGTATATATTTTTCATACAAAGTTATGAGAAATAAATGTTATATTAGTGAATAAAAACCTATGGTTAACCGGTGAGATCCATTAGCTACTAATAGTCAGCTATTTAATAGTTCATAGCTAATATTAGCTAGCTAACTATTAACTGCTAGTAGCTAGTTTACATCAACTAATATAATAAGATAATTGTTAGTTGGATATTCAGCTAACAATTAGCTAGGCTATTAGCTAAACATGCTTAGATCCAAATAAGCTAATTATTAGCAGCTAACTATTAACTCTATTGATCCAAATACATCCTAAACCACAAGTGAACCAGTAGCACAAAAACCGTTCCATAGTTTGCACCCAGCGCTGGTCTAACGAGACTACAACTACAACATGGTAGGGTCATGTGCACCGACCTACAGTCCACAAAGACCAAACAGTACAACTAGTAGTCACTCTTGGTTGATCTCACCTGCTAGTTGAGCACACATGCACCAACAGTGTCCGTCCTCTTCTGGTCTGAAGATTTGGCACAGTGATGAAAAGCATAGCAATTTAATAAGCGGCTCGCTTCATTCTTCCTGATAAGGAAAAGTATAGAGAGCAAAGTGTTTTCTTTTGAAGGTAGCTTCCATGGTGCATGCAAAAGGCCGGTTCCCAGCGATGTAATGTATAGAGAACTGTGTAGATAGAAAGAAGAATAGAAGCAGCCTAGAACAAGAGCAATTTAGAGGTCCAGCCTAATCAGCAAAGCAAACGCTTTGTGAAAAATACAGAGAATAAATTAAAAGCAATGAGTGGGGAACCTTCTCCTAGTGCTAATAAATTTATTAAAACATACTGATGGCAACAGTCAGCACAAAAAGCAAATCTATTGCAAGTTATGAAGGGAATCGCCATAATGGGACGGGGAGTGAAGCATGTAGTTAGAAGATATACCTTTCCTGATCGATCCCTCATCAGAGTGTATTGCATTGCATATTGAAACGAAGCGGAATGTTGGCTCATGCGCATGGTATAACCATAGTCACAAGGTTTCTGGGTCCATGGGGTCGAGTGGTGAACCCGTCTTATGTGACTATGGGTATAACTGGGCAATCAGGGAAGAGATTCAAAGCTTGTGAGACCAAATAAAAGAGATTCATAACTTAGCAGGGGCCACTCAGGAAAGGAATAATCGCGGGAAAGAGCACACGCGCGCTAGCTAGAGTCAATTTGGGGCATTTGCTTGCTTGTTTACTTAATTATTGCCAATGATTTTATGAGATATTCTTATTTGGACAAATGAAAAACACACACACATAATTGTATTTAGTGATGACAGATGTTTCAGATGCAATCGACATTGGCTTTTACGTACATATGGTAGGAGTAGTAAACATCACACTCCACTTGGCATGACACTAATTAAGCACAAAATATTCATGACGAGCTGTAAGTCAGCGAGGTGCGTGTTGGATGCCCTGGACAGTCACGCATGTGGTGCGGCGTACGTGTCCCTGTCGCATGCAGACGGCAACAGGTAGGGTTTTGGATTCCTCGTGGGACATGGTCGGCAAGAGATTGGGTGTCCGGTGGCTAATAAGTCGTCGCGCGCCGGCGGATGGCGATCTGTCGAGCGCGGGGCAGAGCAGAATGGGATCGCCGTTCCTCGTTCAGCCGTTGAAGGAGGCATCGTCCGACGAAGCTGTGTTGTCGTACGTCCACGACATGCATGTCGTCCTCATTAGTAGGGATGAAAATGGATCGGATACGGACGGATATCACTGATATCATATTCGTTTTCATATTTATGTCCGGATTCGGATTCGAATACGGATAGTATAAAAAATGCCGGATAGGATATGATTGGATATCGACATCATAAATATGTGATTTAAATATTTGGATACAAATACGGTATCGGATGTTAAATATCCGAACTCGGATACGGACGGATTAAAACCTGTCTAAACGGATTCGGTCTCGAATACGGTCGAAAAATATCCGTACCGTTTTCATCCCTGCTCATTAGTCATTATTACCAGCAATGCATGTACAGTCAACCCACCCGGCCCCGTGTGACGGTGTGCTTCTAAGCTAACCCCCTGTTCGGCTGAGCTTATCAGCACGACTTATCAGCCGTGGAACAATGTTTTTCTCTCACAGCAAATCAGCCACAGCCGGCTTATAAGCCAAAAAAAAAAACAGCCTGCCGAACAGGACCTAAGTAAACCAGCAATCTCTTCCCTGTGCCGTCTATGTAGTCCTGGTCATTTTCGATGCTTTGGGTCGGCCTCCGATACGGCGATACTCACTTTTTGTTCAACGATTATACACTCGTTATAGTAGTGTGCATGGGAGTAGTGCGCCAAGAGCGTGTACAAGTTTCTGTGTGTGTTGCGCAACAAGGACCGATGACAGCACGAGTTGTACAACGACGACGGCGCGCGCGAGCGCGGCCGCTGCGACGGGAGGCGAAGTGGCGAACAGAGAAGGCGCGTCAGCTAGATAGAACGCGCTGGCAAGTCGCGACGAGCAGTGGCACATCCACCCGTCCATATCGACATCGACATGTGGGCGTGAAGGCAGTGCCCATCGTCACCAAATACTAACTAGATTTGTAAAAAATATTAGCACAATTATATATCAAAATAAGTTTGTTATAAAAATAAATTTAATGATCTATCTAATAATACTAATTATATTTTATAAATTCTAGTATTTTTTTATATATTTGGTTAACATTGGGTATGTTTGACTTCTCGAGAAAAAGATGGAGTGAGTATATATATGGAGGACTCATAGTAACTAGCAAATATTCCTTGAGACACACAGGTGTTTATCAAATATTTTTAAATGTAATGTTAGATTTGAATTCTTGATATGTCAATTCATAATATACTACTTTAGATTCATGCACTTTGTTAAAACACACAATCACTGTCAGACTATCACTGACGGTTTAGATGGAGCCGGCAGTGATAAGTGTTTCACTGTCCGTTTGTGTGATAGCTGGACTATCACTGTCGCTTCGTAGCTTTAACCGGCGCTATTAGGCATAAGGGGTGAAATGGGTACAAGGGGTGAAATGGGAACAAACTATTGTGTTGTATAAAAAAGTGTTTCTAGCCTACCGCACAAAGTTTTACAACATAGTTTTAACCCAATTCTAGTAATGCAAAGACATGTAAGTAATTGCACAACTGTAAATACTCAAAGTAAAGAGAGGGTTAAGAATACAACGATGTTCACAAGGTATTTCTCTCTCTTGATCCACACAAGGACCAAGTGCTCTCTACAGGTTGATTATTTGACACTTTAGCACGGTGAATCACCTACAACCGTTTACACCATGACTTAAACCTCTCACAATCACCACCAAGAGATCACCAAGCTCCTCAGCACCAAGTCGTCTAGGTGATGCCGATCACCAAGAGTAACAAGCACAAACTCTCACTTGATCTAAACAAGCCTAATGAGGAAGGTGGATGCACACTTGCTACTCCCTTAACACTAATGGAGTCCTTAATCTTGTAATTAGCAAATCACAATCACTTCATTAAGCTTGAACTCTCCCTTGCTCTCCAATATGTCTAGCACACTGATGTGATTGGCAAGAGAGGTGCCATGGCCGAGATGGTGGAGTATAAATACACCCTACGCCAAGAACTAGCCATTATTGTTTCAAGAACTTAGAATGACTCTACAAAATATACGTTAGTCACAATGACTATGTCGTCATTAATCGTCAAAACCGAATTAGAGACCTAGATGTTTTCAACATAATCTTAAAAAAAGAGTTGTACACTACTATTATGTTCTGTGCGGGGATTGAACATTTTATATAATACTCTCATGATACAACTATACTTCAACGCAAGAAGCGTGATTGCAAACATAAGCTAGAATCGTTCTGATAGGCCACCAGTGGTCGGTGGGAAGTCTGCAAAAGTTTGATATCCCGGTAGAATAGACCAACTGGAATTAGCAGCCAAACGGAAATGAAAATTTTTTAGCAGTTTTGAAATGGAGTAGGTCATTTTCTGGTGCTACACTTTCGGCAAACACACCTTTCTGAGATGTTCTTTGTTGTTTCGATGCCGATGTAGTGCACCAAAAACAAACAAAATTAGTCTTGTAGTGCAGCTGTGCAGGAATAACCGAGGGTTAATTGTGAGGGGACGGGGACCCATGCATCTCTCAATCACTTTACGTTTCTGACCCTTTTTTTTTTGACGTTTCGAGGCTATAAGTGACGACAAATAGTCTTCTTGTACTGTAGGGTGCCTTTTTAGTTTGTAGTAAATTCATTTCTAGAGTAGTGATTCAGAAAAATCGAAGTGGTTCATTGCAATTTCTGACCTATTCTCGCATCAGGACGAAAGGTTAACAATCATATGTATCTATATCTATATAAAATATTCTTTCCATTTTGACATTGTAAACTTTTTAAGATAGACTAGTCTATAGGGAAAAAATGCTGATAGACATTATAAATTAATATAGATGTTTTGCACCACAATTGCAACACGTCGTATGCAACCATGCAGATTTGCTGCACTGAATAGAATATTGGGCCATGCATTATGGTTTTTTAACAATGCTAGAACATCAGTATTATGGGATGGAGATGGACTAGTGTGGTCTTGGTAGCATGGAGATGGAGTGGCAAAGGCCGACATGTGCCCTATCCTTGTTTGGGGCTCACTGGTCAAGAGAGAAGCCAGAGGAGATCTACCATGGCATGTGATGTCCGGGCATGGAGACCCCTTGGATTCAAAATTTCAAATAACACCCTATTTCAAATTTAAGGATCTAAATGACGTATAGGGATAAGTGTGTGGACTTGAGATGACATTTTTAGAGTTTTAGGAACTTGAATCACACTCTAAGAATAATTCCGATGGCTCTAGTTTATTCTCCGTAGCTAATCACAGTGAACCCAGCTTTTTGCACACCACTCATGTCCTCTGGGGCCTAAAGATTCCACGTAAACTAAAAGGAGAAATTGTTAGAAAGCATCCTTTTAATTACAACTGTAGTTGCAAATAATCTACGAACACAAGGTTGATATGTGCCCTTATGGTTTGGATTTGTGATGAGTGATTGTCAACGTGATTCGCGTCTTGGGTTGAGTGTGTGAACTAACCATGGCGGGAGTTGGGTTGTGCAACATGTCTCTTGACTTGTGGTGCGCAGATGTGGAGCTCGGAGGCGGTGGTCGATGACGAGGTGAAGGTTAAGTAGGACGTGCCATGCCGATGGACTGAGAGTGGTGAAGGACGGACATGAGGCTTGGACCGAGGAAACAGGAGACACGGTGGCTAACATCTGGGGACACTGGCAAGCGCAAGTGTACATGAGAGTGACCGTGTTGATCGAGTCAAGACGGCGGACGTGCAAATCGAGCAGAGGCTCTAGAAAACGTGGCGGCCGGGCGGTCGAGGACGGAGGTGACACGCGTCGAGTTGTGGGTGATGCGTACGGAGTACGCTACTCACGGACAGTTTGGTGGTTTGGGTCTCAAAACCATCGGGTGGACGGTTTTCGTGTTTGAACCTCAAAACCCAGGCGAAGGTTCCGAGGAGGAACGGACGGCACATGGTGGCATCGAGGACTTCGCGTCGAGGCGAAACTATCTCATGAAGGGCGCGGTGGCCTTCGGATGAAGACTACCTCAGGTTGGATCATAACGCCCTTAGGTTAAGTGGTTCGACTCAAAATATCTAGGGACATGTTTGTGATTGTGTAAGCCCTGTTAAATAAGGATGAGGGAGCCCTAATCTCCCTTACCTCTTGCCACTTCATTTGATCTCCTTAGGTTTTCCCCCTCTCTATGTTCTTCTCAAGAGGTCCACTGATGAATTAGTGTCCTAGTGTAATTGAACCTGTGATCTTGGTTGGAAATGGAGGTCCTAACCTCCTCGTGTCCTCTGAGATTGGATTTGTGAGGTACTTTTGTGAATCGCGTTTGTGTTCTTTGCGTTCTTGTTTTTCCCCTTTCTTTCTTGGCTCGATTCATCATTTTGAGAGCGTTTTAACTCGTTCTTTTTATCTGAGATGGACTAGGATGTGAGTTGATCCCTTCCACCAAAGGATTTCATCTAATTCCTCACGAGTTCATACATAGGGGCGAATCAAGTTCTAGGATTGAAAAATTAGGGTTCGTTGCAATTTCTTGATTCTTCTTTGATTGGCTTTGTCTTGGGTGATGAGCTTCTAGGAGTAGCCTATCAACTCTGTGGTAATTCTCTCTGCAAAGTTTTAATTCATTCTGAATTGATTTGATCAAGCTTTGGGTGTTGAATCGATTTTTTCCGATAACTGCTCGTAAATACTAGACACGTTCGATGTGAATGTGGGATGTGTCTGGTATTCCAAAATTTTGAGTTTGGAGCTAAAATTTGGTGGAGACCTACCTCAAGGTGTCTAGAAGCTGCAGTTGAAATTTCATAATTTTTGGACATTATTTGCTAGGGTTTTCAATTTTTCTCCTAAAGTCGCTCTGTGCTGTTCAGCATATCATACGTGTCCGGTATTTGCTGACTGTGCTCAATTCAGCAGGTTTTCTAAGGTTGTTCTTACCAGACGTGTCTGGTGCAGTTCCTAGACAGATCTGGTGTGAGTTGCTAGTGTGCTGTTTCTTCCATGGTTTATTCGTTTGAGCTCCGATTCGTTTTTCGTTTATTGTGTCGACTTTGTGGTGTCCCGCTGTGTTCTTAGGGAGCATCCACCCAATCATTTGGGTCGTGAGCATTACGATGTTTGATTTACATGTTTGGTGGTGAGTTTGGGATAGTGGTCGAAAAGTTTCAAAAGAAATTTACGGCTCCCATTCACTCCCCTCTGGTCGCCGTTTTCGGTCCTTCAATTGTTATCGGAGCCGGTTAAGGATCATTCCACCTTAATTGGTCCTTGATCCACGAAGGCGACATGGAGCGCAGTTTCAACAAACCGCCGTTCTTCATGGAACAAACTACCCCTATTGAAAGATTCACATGTCGGCGCATGTTCAAGGGATTGATTGGAAAGTTTGGGAGATTTGTGAGAATGCTAATTACGTTGTGCTTGATGCTCGCAACACGCAGGATCAAATTGATCAACACAACGCAAACAGCAAGGCTCGTAGTGTTCTCTTTTTGAGTCTTTCGTTTTTTGAGTTTGAGAGAGTCTCCAATTGTACAACTATCCAAGAGATCTGGGTGAGGCTTCAGAGCTATCACGAGGAAACGGCACAGGTCAAAACCAGACTCTTTGAGACATACAAGCGAGAGGATAAGAACTTCTCTCAGTTGGATGGAGAGTCTATGATGCCATGTTTTCTCGCTTTCAGACGATTGTGAACAAGATACGGGCAAACAAGCCGCAGTTACCTTATGATGATTATGAGAGGGCACATAAGTTACTATATGTCCTAGATTGGAAGGTTTGGGATATGAAGGTGTCCGCTATCATTAAGTCCGCAAACTATGACACCCTCACCGTGGATGAGCTTTTCAGCAAGCTCAAGTTCATCGAGATCGATTACTAGACTCAAGCTAAGATCAAGAACCCATTTGCACCTATCATGGCTTTGGTCTCAGGTAACGGCTCAAGTTCTTTAGCTAACTCTTCACAGATGTCGTTTGCCTTGTCTTTTTTTTGTGTCTGTCATAGAGGAACAGTTGGAGGCCCTTGGGGATGACGAGCTGGCACTGGTCATCAGCCGATTCTCGCGGTTTCACAACAACCACTTGAATCGCTAGCATGGTGGTGGTTCGAAGGAAGGATGCTATGGCTATGAAGACCTCCAACGACTTCATCGCCCACTACCCCAAGAAGAACCAACACTCCTCCGACAAGTATGACTCCAGCAAGTGCAAGGACAAGCATGAGTACACCTCTGGCAAGCACAAGTTGAAGGGAGAATTTGACAAGGAGGCGCTCAAAAAGATGTATCACAAGAAGGCCAAGGCCTAGGAGCACGCCTTTCTTGCCTCCCTCAGTGACCTCAACAACGACACTGATGACGACCGCTCTTCTTCCCCCTCGAGTGATGATGAGCCCGAGAGAAAGCGCGAGGACAAGCTGACCGGGCTCTGCTTCATAGCTGGTTCCACCCACGGAGGGTTTTGCATCATGGCGGTCGATGCTGAGGTCAAGGCTAGCAAGGATGTGGTTCCCATCGATGACGACACTACTGAGGTAACACCTTCCATCGATTATCTTGTTGCTGAGCTTAAAACCATGAACGACACCTTGTTTAGCCAAGATAAGCTGCTGAAGTGTGCTGCCCATGAGAGAAAAGAGCTTAAGGACAAGCTAGAAATTGCGCTGAAGGAGCTTGAGGAAGCTAAGAAGCACGCTGTGGTAGTGTTTGACGAGGTTGAGTGCGATGAGTGTACTGTTCCCATGTTCAACCTTACCGATTTTCAATCAAGTATGTTGCTTTGCTTAATAAGAATGACGAGTTGAAGTCTAGGTCTAGCTTATTGGGTGCGTGCAAGTCCTGCTTGGGCTTGCAATCTGAGCTGGCAGAGAAGGTTGCTAGGATCTCTTTACTTGAGAAGGCCAGTTCAGATAGCACTGCTGCTAGGTGTGCACGCTGTGATGGTTAGAGTTGGAGATTGAGTCCTGCAGACACGATAAGATGAGAATCAAGGAAGACAACACAAACCTTCGGTCTATCTTGAGCTGGGTGTCCTGCAGTGAGCCACAGTTGGGCATGATGATGAGCTAGTTTAGACAGGAAACTGGTGCATCGGGTGTAGGCTTTGCTTTAGGTGAAAAGGGTGAAAATATCTATGGCAAGGTTGGTGAGTGCAGTGGTTTGAACCCAAGTGAGAAACTTTCCACTACTCCCAAGTTGATCAAAACCACTTCACCTAAGCCCACTGAGCTGTTGCCAAAGATGGAGTGTTTGAAGAACCTCCAAAAGCTCCACCCTAGAAATAAGTTTGGGTTCCAAAACCTAACCATCTCAAGAACCCACTTGATACTCTACCAAACATCTTTGAGGATCCCCTTCCTAAAGCCAAAAAGCCACCAAGAGTGAACCATTCCCACAAGAGAGTGAGCCAACAACCACCCAAGAGAGAGGTGAGGTATCACTATAACTACTACCGTAGGGATAGTCACCTTGCTGAGTTTTACTTTAGGAGGAAGAGAGATGAGCGGTGAGAATACGAGTTGAACAACCGGAACATGTACCACCCGCCCCATGCCGTACATGTGCTGCCTGTTTAGAGATATAGTGCTAGGCCTAGAGGTGCAATGCCTCAAGGTGCTAGGCCTTAGGTTGCGAGACCATGCGATGGTGGTGCCCGGCGTGGTTCAGGTCATGATCAATATGACTTTGGACCTCGCAGCAGTGGCTTTCAGTCCTACAGTTCTAGCGGACCATGTTTTTTCTCACGTGGTGACCGTTTTCCTCAAATGGGACATGATATGTTTAGTGTTTTTCCTAACACTTTTCCAGGGCAAATGAGCTAACATTGGTATCCTTCACAGTTTACTAACCCCAGTGTTGCGCCATTTGCTCATCCCATGTCTTTCTATTGATGCAGGACAGAGGCCTAGAGAACACGTGGCTCATTGATTTTGGCTATTCGCGCCACATGACCGAAAGTTC
This sequence comes from Saccharum spontaneum, assembly GCA_022457205.1. Lineage (NCBI taxonomy): Eukaryota > Viridiplantae > Streptophyta > Magnoliopsida > Poales > Poaceae > Saccharum > Saccharum spontaneum. The sequence goes on from CM039580.1 coordinate 64,232,813, forward strand.
AAAATGGTTCTCCAGCCTCGACCATGTGCAATGTAAGGAGTACATAACATTCGAGGACAATAGCAAATGTAAGGTGCTTTCTCGTGGGACCATTTAGGTCAACGAGAGTTTTGTTTTGAAGGATGTTTCTTTGGTTTCAAATTTGCATTTCAATTTGCTTTTAGTTTTGCAACTCCTTAAGGATGGCTTTGAAGTGTGCTTTAAGACCGGCTTATCTTGAGTTCTTGATTCTCAGGAAAATCTTGTTTGTCAGATTGTCCCTTTTGGTCGTGTCTTTCGAGCTGATTTTTCTTACTCCTTTGGCTCTTCTTGATGTTTGGTGGCTGGATTCTCCTTTGAGATTTGGAAGTGGCATAGGAGACTGGGTCACTTGAGCTTTGACTTAATAGCTAGGTTGAGCTCACTTGATCTCATCCGAGGATTGCCCAAGATGAAATTTGAGAAGGATTTGGTCTGCCACCCTTGTCGCCATGGGAAGATGGTTGCCGCTTCTCACCCACCTATAAACCAAGTCATGACCATGGAACCTGGCGAGCTACTTCACATGAACATAGTTGGTCCAGCTCTGGTTCGGTCAGATGGTGGGAAGTGGTACGTTCTAGTGATCATGGATGATTTTTCTCGCTACTCTTGGGTGTTTTTCATGGATAGTAAGGATGAGGCTTTTTTACATGGTTGGGATTTGATTCTTTGGTTGCAAAATGAGTTCCCTAAGAATTTCATGAGAGCGATTCGCAGTGACAATGGCACAGAATTCAAGAATACTCATTTTGAAACCTTTTATGCTTCTTTGGGCCTCAAGCATCAGTTTTTCTTTCCTTATGTCTCCCAGCAAAATGGTGTTGTTGAGCGCAAGAATCGGACCCTTGTTGAGATGGCTAGGATGATGCTCGATGAGCATAGGACTCCTAGAAAATATTGGGCCAAGGCTATCAACACAGCTTGCCATGTCTCCAATCGTATTTTCTTCGAGCTTTCATGAAGAAGACTTTCTATGAGTTGTGATTTGGCGACCACCCAAGGTAAGTCACTTCAGGGTGTTTGGATGCAAATGCTTCATCCTAAAACAAGGTAATTTGGACAAGTTTGAGTTCGGGTCTTTCGACGGTATTTTCTTGGTTATGCTTCCCACTCTCATGCATATCGTGTTCTTAACCTTGAAACTAACCAAGTTGTGGAGACCTGTGAGGTCACATTCAATGAAACCATGCCTTGCTCCACTCCTGTCTTTGATTGTGCAGGTGACCAGGAGATTGGAGAGAGCATCTTTGTGTAGGAGCAAGAAGATGCCGATTGGGGTGATCCCGAGATGACTCCACCAGCTGCCCCTCTCGAGCCTGTGATGTCTACTTCAGCTCACGGCCCCGATCCCTCTTCTTCTACTAAAGGTCCGTTCGAGTAGCCTCCTCAGCTTACGCTGGCTGCACCTGAGGAGGCCCTAGCTGCTGTTGAGGGGGAGGCGACTTCTTCAAGGGAGGCACCATGACACATTCAACGTCGTCACCCACCCAGACCATGATCAGCGACATCAACCAGCGAGTCACGCGGTCCAGGTCATATCACATCTCACACATCGCTCACTCTGCTTTTGTTGCTTCGTTTGAGCCCCGAGATGTTGGACACGCACTATCTAATTTCGATTGGGTCAATGCTATGCACGAGGAGTTAGAGAACTTTGAGCGAAACCAAATGTGGATTTTTGTACCACCTTCATCAGATTGCCACCCCATAGGTACAAAGTGGGTTTTAAGAACAAACAGAGTGAGGATGGGGTGGTAGTGAGAAACAAGGCTAGATTAGTAGCTCAGGGGTTTTGCTAGAAAGAGGAGATAGACTACGAAGAAACCTTTGCTCATATTGCTCATTTAGAAGCCATCAGGATCCATTTAGCCTTTGCAGCTTCGAAAGGGTTCAAGCTGTATCAGATGTATGTGAAGAGTGCTTTCTTGAACGGGTACATAGAGGAAGAGGTTTATATTAAGCAACCCCTTGACTTTGAAAATCCTAAGTTTTCTAACCATGTTTTTAAACTTCACAAAGCCCTGTATGGTTTGAAACAAGCCCCGAGAGCCTGGTATGAGTGCTTGAAAGCTTTTGAAAGCTCTAGTTTGGTTTTGGTGAATTGATGAAACCCTTAGTGCTAACCTAGTTTATTAAAGTGATCATGAGATAGGTAGCACTATTTCAAGTGGTGGAGCAATGGTGAAGATCATGATGATGGCGTGTCCATGGTGATCAAGTGCTCGGCTTGGAAAAGAAGAAAGAGAAAGACAAAAAGCTCAAGGCAAAGGTAAAATCTTGATAGGAGCTTTCTATTTTGGTGATCAAGACACTTAGCGAGTGTGATCACATTTAGGATTGATAGCCATACTATTAAGAGGGGTGAAACTCATATCGAAATGCAGTTATCAGAGTGCCACTGGATGCTCTAACTCATTGCATATGCATTAGGATCTAGTGGAGTGCTAACACCCTTGAAAATAATTGTGAAAATATACTAACACACATACACAAGGTGATACACTTGGTGGTTGACACATTTGAGCAAGGGTGGAGAAGTTGGTGAAGTGGAGGAGTTGTTTTTTAGTGTAAAACAGTGACCAAACGCAGGTCACATAGTGACTTGACTCAGAGGTACAGAGTTCGGTTATTTATAAAACAAGGTGGTGCTCTCGATCTCTGTCTGCCGAGTGACTAGATACTGGTGCGCTATTGCGACCTGACGCGTAGTGGGTGCGTCCGGTCATGTCTGACGCAGTGTGACGTAGGCGACGTTGCACACATGATGAAGACCTAACGCTGAAGTGCGTTGAAAGCCCTAGTTTGGTTTTGGCTAATTGATGAAACCTATTCGGACTAATCCTTGCATCTAAGTGTGTGACTAGATAGGATGGTCCAATCCAAGTGAAGGAGCTAGGTGGCAGTCATGGGTGGAGATGGCCACATGAAATGAAGATCATGATGATGGTGTGAACACATGTGACGATTAAGCTCCGGGACTTGGAAAAGAAGAAAGAAAAATAAAATGGACTCAAGGTAACGGTGATAGCCATAGGGCCATTTTTGTTTTTGGTGATTGAGGCACTATAGAGAGTGTGATCACATTTAGGATAAATGGTCATACTATTAAGGGGGGAGCTCTTATCGAACAACTCGATCGTCTAGTGCCACTGGGTGTTAGAATATATGCATATGCATTTAGGCCTAGTGCACAATTGGTGAGATGTGATTAACCTTTGAAAAATGATTGTGAATATGCTGACACACTTACACGTGATGGTGAAACACTTAGAGTGTGAGCACATTTGCAAAGGTGGTGAGAAAGGTGAAGAGAAGGAGGCGAAACTCGATTTGGGGTGCTGCCACGGGGGCACCGTCACCCCATGTTCGGTGCACCGCCACCCCTATGGCGGTGACCGACTGGGAGGCCGAGAGCAGCGAGTAGCCCTGTGGGGCACCACCACTGTGTCTGGCGGCACCGCCACCACTGGGGCGGTGCCCACCTAGACATGCCCGAGAAGCAGCAGAAGTGAAGGTGTCATCGGAGTGACTGGTGTTCACCGCCGTGGTGAGGGTGGTGCACCGCTTGGTCACCGTCACTGGTGGGGCGGTGGCACCACCACTTTAATCTAGAGAGCAGGGAAAGGGTTGCTGGGCACCGCCGCAGGCACCACCGCCCTAAGGGCAGTGCACCGCCATAAAAGTCCAGAGAAGGGGGTATTCGGGTAGATGGCTGGGTGGTCACCACCACCCTAAGGGCGGTGCCACCACCACTCTATTCGGTGCCCCAACGGCTAGTTTTTAGCTATTGGGAAGTGACCGTTGGGAGGGGCACCGCCATGTCCGGTGACCTCGTAGAAAGCTTCTTTAAAGGGGTAATGACTCTATTTTCTTGCGGGCTTATAAATAGAGCTAGTGGCCAGCCTTGGCCTCTCTCTTGGCACTTCTAACAGTTGCATACACCCTTTGAGAGCTGAGCACATCACTCCACTCACTTGCACACTTGATTTCATCATCTTGAGTGAGATTGGAGAGCCTCTAGTGCATTGCTTAGTGGTCTAGCATCTTGTGGCACTAGTTGGGCGTTTTGGGCTTGTGGAGTTCTTGTTACTCTTGATGTTTGTCGGTACCTAGACAGCCCGGTGGTTGGTGGATTGTTGAGCGGCAATTGGTGATTGTTGCTGGCTCTGATTGTCGACATTGTGGGGGGGTCCTTGTGCCTTCCCCGTGGGAGAGCACGAAAGGCAACTCTAGTGGATTGCTCATGGCTTGTGTGAACCTCATCTTGTGTTAGTTGGGTGGTACCCAATTGTGGGTTTGGCATGTGATGCCAATTAGCGCGTGAACCTCGAAGTGAGTGAATCACCACAACGAGGACTAGCTTGCCAGCAAGCAAGTGAATCTCGGTAAAAAATCATTGTGTCATCATTTCATTTCGAGGTGATTGGTATTATTGGTATTCATTGTGATTGATTGGCTTGGACTTGTGATTGGCTCATACCTTGACACGTCGGTATAATCATCGCCATCCCCTCTTGTATTACATTCCTAGTGTGCAAGCTAAGCTTTTTAGTGTAATTAGTTTTGAGAACTAACTTCTGTCAAGTCTAGTAGTTAGTGAGGCTCTTTAGTTAGTTTTTGACAGCTCACTAACTTAGTGTAGTGACATAGCCATTGTGTGGATAAAGACAATAGAAACTAGAATTATGGTATGTGGCTTGCATTTTTTGTAGGCTAGCGCAACATTCGCTTCGCCGTATAATTATCTAATCGGCTTGTTTAGTGCTGTTGTAGAAATTTTTATAGGCTATTCATCCCCTCTAGCCATTAGGACCTTTCATGCATCCGATCACGTGAAAATGGACGCGTTAGGTCATTGTTTTGCCGCTCGGGGAACTCTCTAGAAGTGACCTGACGCTGCGTTGTCTCAGGTCAGGTCAGTAGAGGAGCGTGTCTGGTCCTTGGCGGTTGGCGCGCGGGGTGCGTGGACCTGCTACTGGTGCGGTGCGTCTGATCACCATTCGGTGCGTCAAGTCACCACACCACTTAGCCATGCGCAAGGGTGGCTCCTAGCCGTTAGAATCGGACGGTCAGTGTTCAAAGCTGATGACACATGGACGGCATAGGATGACCGGACGCTGAGGCGTGCGTCCGATCACATTTGGTCAGCATGTCCAGTCATCCCGAGAAAAGTGCAGTGAGGAGCCCAACGGCTCTATTTTGAGGGGGCCTCTATTTAAGCCCCATGGCTAGCTCAAGCTCACTCTCTTGGCCATTTGCATTGACATAGCAACCTTGTGAGCTTAGCCAAAGCCCTCTTACTCATCTCGATCATTGATACATCATCTTTGTGAGATTGGGAGTGAATCCAAGTGCATTGCTCGAATGTTTGCATCTAGAGGCACTTGATGTTCGTGTTTCGCTATGGGTTTGGATTGTTACTCTTAGTGGTTGCCACCACCTAGACGGCTTGGTGCAGCGAGGATCGTTGAGCTAAGGTTGGTGATTGTCTATGGCTCCGATCGTGGTGATTGTGATGGGTTCTTGACCTTTCCCCGGCGGAGAGCCAAAAGTTACTCTAGTGGATTGCTCGTGGCTTGTGTGATCTTCATCTTGTGTTGGTTGTGCGGCATCCTATTGAGGGTTTGACATGTGATGCCAATTAGCGCGTGAACTTCCAAGTGAGTGAATCGCCACAACGAGGACTAGCTTACCGGCAAGCAAGTGAACCTCAGTAAAAAATCATTGTGTCATCATTTGATTCCAAGGTGATTGGTCTTCATTGGCATTCATTCTTTATGATTGATTGGCTCCATTGGTGATTGGCTCATTCATCTACACGACGGTATAACACTCCATCTTCCCCGTGTATTTACACTTTTTAGTGTAGCTTGGCCCTTTAGTGTAGCCTAGTTTTGAGGGCAAGCAAAAGTCATGTTTAGTGTTTAGTGAGGCTCTTTAGTTAGTCTTTGAGAGCTCACTAACTTAGTGTAGTGCCATAGCCTTTATGTGCTTAGTGACTAGAATTGTGGTAGGTGGCTTGCATTTTTGTAGGCTAACGCAATACTCGCTTTACCATTTAATTGTCTAACATCTTGGCTAAGTGTTGTTGTAGAAATTTTCAATAGGCTATTTATCCCCCCTCTTGCCATTAGGACCTTTCAAGTGGTACCAGAGTCGTGGTCACCATGATTTGAGGCTTAACAACCTTCCATGTCAAAATGGCTCAAATCAACAACACCAAGAAGCCACCCCAATTTGATGACACAAATTATCCATATTAGAAGTGAAAGATGACCACACACATTAAGTCAATCAATAGAAAAGTGTGAAAGGTGGTGGAGACCAAAATTAAAATAGAGGATCTGAATTCCACCGTAGCCGAAGAAGTGCTTCTCCAAAATCATGACATTGCTCTTAGTGCCATTCATGATGCTATTGATGAGAGCACATTTGAGCAAATCAAGAACATTGAGATGGCTCATGAGTCATGGAAGAAGTTGGAAGAATCATTTGAGGGCACCAAGGCAATAAAGGGTGCAAAGGCATACATTCTTAAAGAGAAATTTGCTAGTTTCAAGATGAAGGAAGATGAGCGTGCCAGACATGTTTTATCGGATGGAGGTGCTTGTCAATGATCTCAAAGCACGTGGTGAGAAGGTGGAGGATAAGGACTTTTCCCATAAGTTCTTGAGATGCTTACCTACAAGATTTGGCATGTTGGTCACCTTGCTAGTGAGGACCAGTTTGGACACAATGACACCAAACCAAATCTTGGGAGATATCATGACTGATAATGCCTATAGAGATGATGATGAGAAAGAAGAAAAGAAGGAGAAGAAAGATGAGAAGAAGGATGAGAAGAAGAAGAAGACTGTGGCATTCAAAGCCACATCATCATCAAATGGCAAAGCCAAGCAAGATACATCTAGTGAAGATGATGGCTCAAGCTTTGATGATGTGGATGATGAGAAGATGACTCTCTTTGTGAAGAGGTTTGGCAAGTTCATGGTGAAGAAGGGCTACCGTGCTAGAAGGAAGAAATCTTCATCCAAGGACAATAAAGTGTCAAGAAGGTGCTTCAAGTGTGGAAGTAAGGATCATCTTGTTGCTTAGTGTCCATACAATAGCGACAATAATGATGATAATAAGAAGAGCAAGAAGAAGGACATACTAACCTCTAAGGACCCAAGCAAGTGTGGGGTACCTAAAAAGAATTGATCTTCTTTTATAGGAAAATTATAAAGCCAGAGGAAGGCATTAGGTTCTTCATTGTTAGTGCACTCAACACATGACCGGTGATGCAAGAATATTCAACTCTATCAACACCAATGATAGTAATGGCTGATAGTATCACTTTTGGTGATAATGGCAAAGGCAAGGTCAAAGGGCTTGGTAAGATTGCAATATCCAATGACTTGAGCATATCCAATGTGTTGCTATAAGAGCTTGAGCTTTAACTTGCCATCCGTGGCTCAATTATGTTATCTTGGATTCAAATGCATATTTGGAGTAGATGACGTAGAGATCATAAGTGTAGATGGATCTAACTTGATCTTCAAAGGCTTTAGATATGAGAATCTATATTTGGTTTATTTCAATGCTAGTGATGCTCAATTGTCAACATGCTTGTTCACTAAGTCTAGTATGGGTTGGTTATAGTGTAGAAGGCTTGGTCATGTTGGAATAAAATAATTGAATAGATTAGTTAAGCATGACTTGATTAGAGGCTTGAAAGATGTTGTGTTTGAGAAGGATAAACTTTGTAGCTCTTGTCAAGCCGGCAAACAAGTTGAAAACATCTATCCTAAAAAAAGCATGATGAGCACTAGTAAAGCTTTTGAGTTATTGCACATGGATTTATTTGGGCCAACACAATACACTAGCATCGGCGGAAACAAATATGGCTTTTGATAGTGGATGACTATACTAGATACACTTGGGTATTCTTTCTAGTGGACAAAAGTGATGTGTTTGTAACATTCAAAACATTTGTCAAGGGCATTCACAATGAGTTTAAAACAACCATCAAGAGAGTTAGAAGTGACAATGATAGTGAGTTCAAGAACACAAGAATTGATAAGTTGTGTGATGACTTTAGAATTAGACATCAATTCTCGATCAAGTACACTCCACAATCAAATGGCCTTATTGAGAGGAAGAATAGAATACTCATTGATATGGTAAGGTCTATGCTTAGTGAGTACAATGTGAGTCAATCTTTTTGGGCCGAAGCTATCAACACGGCTTGCTATTGTAGCAACCACCTCTATTGTCACCCATTGAAAGAGAAGATATCATATGAGCTCTTGAATGGTATAAAGCCTAACATTGCATATTTTCAGGTCTTTGGTTGCAAATGTTATACCTTGAAGAAAGGCACTAGATTGGGCAAGTTTGAGAAGAAGTGTGATGAAGGATTCTTACTTGGATACTTAACCACAAGCAAAGCATATAGAGTTTGGAATTTGGCAAGTGATACTCTTGAGGAGGTACATGATGTTGAATTTGATGAAACCAAGGGTTCCCAAGATGAGAATGAGAATCTTGGTGATGTCAGAGGTATTCAACTTTTAAATGCCATGAAGAACATGGATGCTAGTGAATTGAGGTCTAGGCAAGTGAATGATGAAGAAGATGATCAATTGTAAGTGCTCTCTAACTCAAATGTGTAAGTTGACACTAATTAAGCAAGTACAAGTGGCTCTCATGACAATATGCAAGATCAATAAGTGGCTAGTACATCATCTCAACTCAATGATCAAGCAAGTGCAAGCAATCAAGTTCTAAGTTTTCAGATATACATGGATGACATAATCTTCAGTGGCTCTTCTTATGCTCTTATTGCCAAGTTTTCAGATACGATGAGTAGGGAATTTGAGATGGGCATGATGGGAGAATTGACTTTCTTTCTTGGGTTACAAATCAAGCAAACTCAAGAAAGAATATTTATGCACTAAGGCAAGTACACCAAGGACCGACTGAAGAAATTCGATATGGGCAAGGCCAAGCCTCTTTCGATGCCTATGTCAACCACAACGACCCTAGACGTTGATGAGGAAGAAGCAGCGGAGCAGAAGGAGTACCAACGCATGATCGGATCCTTACTGTACCTGATGGTGATGAGACCAGACATCCAGTTCGTGGTCTGCCTATGTGCGCGCTTTCAGTCTTCGCCGCGCATATCTCATCGTTAAGCCGTCAAGCAGATCATGAGGTACCTTCGTTTCACACCTAAGTTTGGTCTTTGGTTTTCGGTCTCCTCCTCTCTTTCTTTGTGCAGGTATTCTGATGTGGATTATGCTGATTGTCGTATTGAGAGAAAGTCCACGTCGGGGACTTGTCAGTTTATTGGGTCCTCTCTTATGTCTTGGTCCTCTCGCAAGCAGTCCAGAGTTGCCCAATCTACCGCATAAGTTGAATATAGCGCTGCTGCTGCTGCCTGCTGCTCCCAACTACTTTGGATGATAGCTACTCTGAGAGACTATGGCTTAGAGTTTAGGTGAGTGCCTTTGCTTTGTGACAGCACCAATGCCATAAGTGTAGCTAAGAATCCCATTCTCCACTCAAAAACCAAACATATAGAGGTGTGCTTTCATTTTCTGCATGATCACTATGAGAAGGGTGACATAGACCTGCGACACATTGACACCCAAAACCAGCTTGCAGATATCTTTACTAAACCCCTTGATCAAGCCTAGTTTGCACGCTTGTGAGGGGAGCTTGGGGTTTGTTTCCATTTTTAGAGGAGGGAAACATTTGTGTTGTATAGTAGTTTTGTTTTTCTTTGTATCTTAGCTTTTGTTTTCGGGTTTTCTGTATCATATTGCATTGCATTTCATCATGTGTATTAGAGCATTTTGAGCTTTATGATTATAATGGTTAGTTTGAAATTATGCTCTATTTGGGATGTTTTGTTTGTATATGATGGTGCTTATGGCTTAGGCTCTTTTTATCAATTGATGCATGTTATGAGTTAAGTTGTTTTTAAATTGTGAACATGATTAACAGCTGTTGAAACTTGAAATGTGTTCACCGCTAGGATTGGCACTAGCATATGTAGGACTTGTTGATATCCCTGATGCTATTACTTATATGCTAGGTTACTACGTCTCATGCTTTGAGTTACTCACTTGCTTAGATAACTTGGAGATTCTTATGCTAAAATTTGGAAAAACAAGCTAAGTGATGAGAAAAGATCAAGATGGGTATGTGCTGTCCTACATCAAGGTATCAAGACGGCTTTCGATTGCACATTTGGATGAACTTGAGCCTTGTAGTGGATGCCGAAACCATTATCTTAAGCTTTCGATTGTCTATGATATAGGCTTGGCATGGTTGCTAAGTTAGGCCTGACGATACAGATAACCTCTCGCACACACATGTTTTGACTAACTCTTGTGTTAAGCCGCAAACTCCGATGAAATTAAAATTTGATGAAAACACAAGCCTTAGGTTCGTCTTTGACATGATGTGTGACCGCTGCTTGGGGTAGTTCACCTTGAATACACTTGTTAGCACTAGGTTGATTTCCTGCTTATACCTGCTATTGCAACTTTCAGTGGTGAACCCCTTCTTGAATTGCTTAAACTTGATCAAAATTGCTTAAGTGTCATATTTCATCTCACTTGATCAGTTTGAGCATTTGCTAGCACTTGTATTTGTTGCTACACACATATAACAGCACCAGTTAGAGCATGTTTTCAATCTAATTGCTATACTCCTGAAGCTACTGTATTTCTGCATTCCTTGCATTCATAGCATATTTTGAGGGGGAGTGACAGTTTTTTAGGGCTTGATGTATGCATGTGTCAACAAGGAGGAGAGATAGATCACATAACTCTGAGGGGAGAGTTTATACACTAATCTTGTTGAGTGCATGCATTCAACTATGAGATTGCATCAATTCAAGAGGAGTTGCATTCGAATTACTTTTGCTAGATGTGTTGAGCCTTTGCCTCTTCCAGAGGGTCTAGCTGTTTTCAAGCGTCTTGAGGGCCAGCTGTGTTTTGCTTGGTTGCGTCGAGCAGTTGCATATGTCTTTGGGGACCAAGCTTTGCTCTTTGCTCATTTCAAATGACCCTGTTTTGGCTTTTCTTTGGTTTTTGGTCATTTGAGTGAGTTCCTTTTTTCTCTTCTTCTTCTTCTATTTTTTCTCTCATCTGCTGTGTGTTGGTGTTGATAATGCACTCATCAAGGGGAGATTATGAGCACAAGGTTGATATGTGCCCTTGTGGTTCGGATTTGTGATGAGTGATTGTCAACGTAATTCGTGTCTTGGATTGAGTTTGTGAACTAACCATGGCGTGAGTTGAGTTGTGCAACATGTCTCTTGTCTTGTGGTGCGCAGTTATGGAGCTCGAAGGCGATGGTCGACGGCGAGGTGAATGTCAAGTAGGGACGCCGTGCCGATGGACTAGGAGCGGTGAAAGATAGACGTGAAGCTTGGACCGAGGGACTAGAAGGCCGGGTGACCGGCCACGGTGGCTGACATCTGGGGACATCGACAAGCGCAAGTGTACATGGGAGTGACGGTGTTGGCTGAGTCAAGACGATGGACGTGTTGTAACACCCCTAGTGTTATGGTAACTAAAACTGGCCATGTCATCATATGCATTACAAAGCATTCATGTTTTAGTCAACCCTGATGTGCATCAACTAAAACAAATTTACATTCATAGATTGATTGAGTTCTGGTGATGTTTGACTTGGATCCAAAACCCTAGTTTTGAATGCCATTTCAAATACTTGAATTATGCCCTATGTAATCTGAGGTGTAAAGCGGTGCTTTACACTAGTGTCAGGTGTAGGGGATAAACTCAAGTGCAACAATTAAAAATGAACTCCAAGTTTGAGGTTGAATTTGAGTTCCAAAACTTGCCTTAAGTTTTCCTATTCAAATTGGGAGGTTTAATAAAATGAATTTATAATTCAAATTTGGTTCAAACAAATGTGGCATTAGGAAGGTCACATGTGATTTGACCCAATGGTACATTTGGATTATAGTTGTGATTACTAATTAATCATCAATTAATGTAGAAACCAAATCGAGTTTGAAATTGATTCAAAACCCTGATTTTCGAAAAACCCCGTTCTACCTCCTTTTATGTAATTCAAAATCTAAAACGAATTTCAGGGTGATCCAAAAAGCAAAGTTGTAGATCCTGTCAAGTTGTACAATTTTGCTATTTGAAGTTTTTAAAGTTTTAGTATAAAATTTGGAGTAATTTTAAAAAGATTCAAATCTCAAATTTGACCCATTTTCATTCCTCTCTTCCAATTTCAAAATGGAGGCAGAATTTGAAAATGGTTTTAAAAGCAAAGTTGTAGGTCTTGTCATGATGTACAACTTTGGTGTTTTGAGTTTTTAAAGTTTCCATGTAAAATTTAAATTAATTTTGAATTTACCAAAATCCAAAAAATGTCCCCTTTTGATTTCAAATTCAAATTTCAAAATCTAAGTTGAATTTGAAAAGTTTTTCTTAAGAAAGTTGTAGAACTTAAAAAGTTAAACAACTTTTGTTTTTGCAGATTTTCAACTTCTTTAGAAATTTTAAAAGTAATTTGGAAATTCCTTGTAAGTGGCATTTTCATAAATATTTGAAAATCAGTTTCAGAAACAGGGCGCCACCTCCTGCTTGCCACCGAGCTGCTTTACCGGAGAGGCCGCTGCCCTTTGTCATCGCCCTCACCCACGTCGACACGCAGCAGCCGCGGTGTCAAGCTCGCGTTAGAGTTGGAAAAGCCTGAAGCACCTTCTCTTCTCCTTAGAACACCCGACGTTGGCTCCTTCCTTCATTTCCTCCCACCGCTTGCCACCGGCACTGACTCGCTGCCGTGGTGAAATTCATCGCCACCTCTGCTTCCCGCTCCAATTCCTCGTGGCATCAGTTTCTCCTTATTGCCTTTGCTCACACTCGTCCGCTTGTAGCACCTCGTTTCATCTCGAGCCGTAGGACGTCGTCTTCTTTGTGGCAGAGGCCATCGCCGCCGTGGTGGCACTCACCATGGTCACGTTGCTCGGGTGAGCCATGGGCTCATCTTGCTCTTGTGTTATGACCGCATTGAGCTCCTGACCATGTTGCTCGTGCTAACTCATTCGCTAGTACCTCGTTACGTCTGGTCTGCCAGAGTGTCGCCGCACGGAGCGCCGCCGGTCCACCGCAGCAGCTGCTATGCTCGCCTTGGTGCCGGAGATGATCGTCTAGTTCTGGGATGGGGTGCGGAAAGGCATAGGGAGGCCACCAGTGTCGTCCCGATCGCCGGGGACCTTGCCGGCGAGGTGTGGCGCCGCCGTTCCACCGGTGCTCGCCATGAAAGGCTCGGTCTCGGCCAGCTTGCCTTGGGCCGAGCGGGTTTAGTTGTTGGGCCAGCTTGGGCCGAAGAAGGGGAGGATGTGGGCTGTAGAAAGGAAAAATGTTGTTTTCTATTTTCTGAAAATGCTATGTTGTGTGGATTTTGTTTATTTCATAGAAAAATATTTAGAGCTCCAAAAATTCTAAAAATTTTTGTGTAGCCTCTCTGTGATGTATAATATCTAGGAAAAATATAAAACTTGGAATTATGCCTTTTAATTCATAAATGAATTTCTATTATTTTTCTAAGCTTAAATATTGGTCCAAAAATTATCAAATTTGTTTTGCCACTTAGTTATGATGTAAGCTTCTTAAAATAAAATTTTGATCTTAATTGGATGAATTTGATTTTATATTTAATTTATTCTTTATTAATTAATTAGTTAATCAAGTGATTGGTGCTTAATGATATAGTGTATTTGTTTGACTTTGTGATTGGGTGTTGACCTTGGTCATTAACACATGATGATCCTTGGCATTTTACTTAATTGTTTGAGCTCTTGTTTAACATGGAATTAGTGAACCCTAATGACATTTCATATGAAATAAAATTTGTCGAAACCCTAGATGTTAGTGTCAGTTGGTTTTGTTGCATTGCAACTGTACCGTGAAGAAAAGTTGTACTCAAGTTCTTAATCTTGTTTTACATCCACCAAACATCATGTTTCGTACTTCATCATATTGAGCATACATTATCATCTCGTGTAGTCCCCGTGAACGAGGAAGTTAACGTGGTCGAACCAATCCCCGAAGAAGAGCAGTCGCCAGTGGAGGTTGGATTCGATATTTATGGGACTGACCCTGAACCAGAAATTCCCGTCGACCAAGGTAAGCCCCGGATGCATTTAAACCTTCCTTGTGTTTTGAAAAGCTTCACTTCACTTATGATAATGTTATGCTTGCATTACGTAATAGGAATTGAGTGCTAACCAAATTGATGCATATTCATCCTTGTTACCTGTTTTATTTGAAAATGCTTAGCAGGCTTAGCCCTGTTTAATGAGAAAACTTTAAAAATGTTTAACAAAGTTTGAAGGGTTGTTGTGGAACGACTTATTGAATAATGATGATGTTAATCTGAGATCGGTCGGTGGGCTTACATCGGAAAAGGAGTCCCCATGTAGTGTCTCTGACTGTGTCGGTTAAGGACCGTCCGTTGTAGTCCCGTTTGGTCGAGACTTTGCAACTGGCGCATGCTCTAGTAAGCCTAAAACCTTGGTAATTCTATCACGTGAACGACCGACCACGCACTGGGAGTGGAGAGATGGCGAGAGTAACATGTACCCTCGTGGCCAAGGGCTGGATTGGAGGTGTACTGTACTCTCAGGTGGCGCTCGACCCAGTCATATTTTGGAGGATCCGAGTGAAGGTTGATATATGCGGGTTAAAGTCTGGCATATGTCATGTGGTTAGGGATCCCCAGCTGGGTATAATCGATTCGAATCGCTACTGCTTCTCAGACAAGGAGACTTGGCCTCCGCAACTACATCGTAGTTAATGGATGCAACTTTGGAATTGGAATCTTGAGATGAATGTTAAGAAGTGATTGTTATAGTAAAGATTCACCTAGTGATAGTCATAAATAATGATGAGTTTAAAAGATTGAAAGTAAGGATTCACTATTAGTGAGCTTTTCTGCAAAAGACTTTGATTCTTGCTAAAGCCTTATCTTGAATCCCCTGAGCCTGCATTCCTGAGTCTTCTTCACCCTTTTCGTCGGTTAAGTCTTGTGGAGTACTTTTGTACTCAGGGTTTGTTAAACCCTTGTTGCAGGTACGTCTCATGAGCAGGTTTGTTTCAGACCCTGCTGCATGAACGTCTTTATGGTAAATGATGACGAGTAATATGTGTGGCTCTTGGGCAAAGCACTTCGTTTTGGTGACTTGAATAAAGTTACTAATGTTAATCCACTATTATGGTTGTAATAACTAAGGTTTGTAAGGTTTGGAACAAATGGTTTGTAAACGTATGTTATGTAAGATTTTCGCACTTTTACTCTGATGTAATTTGTTATATAAACTGTTGTAATACTGCAATGCCTCTGTAATGTGATCCTGCTCGGAAGATCATGGATGATTCGGGTTTCCCGAGGACACCCGACAGACTTCTTAAGTTCTGTGATGCACATACATAGCCGTCAGAGGTCTTTGAGACAATGACAAGTGCATGTGGGCCATATTATTTAGGAGGTTCTGCCACACGTGCAAGTTGAGCGGAGGCTCTAGAAGACTTGGTGGCCGGGCGGTCGAGGATGGAGGTGACACGCGTCGAGTTGTGGGTGACGCGTATGGAGTACGCTACTCGCGGACGGTTTGTGGTTTGGGCTTCAAAACCATCGGGTGGACGGTTTCCGGGTTTGGGCCTCAAAACCCGAGCGGAGGTTCCGAGGAGGAACGGACAACACGTGGTGGCATCGAGGACTTTACATCGAGGCGAAGCTATCTCATGAAGGGCATGGTGGCCGTCGGATGAATGCTACCTCAGGTTAGACCATAACGCATTTAGGTTAAGTGGTTCGACTTAAAATATCTAGAGGCATGTTTGGGATTGTGTAACAGCCCTGTTAATTAGTGATGAGGGAGCCCCGATCTCCCTTACCTCTTGCCACTTCATTTAATCTCCTTAGGTTTTCCCCCTCTTTAGGTTCTTCTCAAGAGGTTCACCGATGAACTAGTGTCCCGGTGTAATTGAACTTGCGATCTTGGTTGGGAATGGAGGCCCTAACCTCCTCGTGTCCTCCGGAATTCGATTTGTGAGGTGCTTTTATGAATCGCGTTTGTGTTCTTCGCATTCTTGTTTTCCCCCCTTTCTTTCTTGGCTCGATCCGTCATTTTGAAAGCGTTTTGACTCGTTCTTTTTATCTGAGATGGACTAGGATGTGAGTTGATCCCTTCCACTGAAGGTTTTCATTTTTCCTCACGAGTTCATATATAGGGGCGAATCAAGTTATAGGGTTGAAAAACTAGGGTTCGTTGCAATTTCTTGATTTCCCGTTGATTGGCTTTGTCTTGGGCGATGATCTTCTAGGAGTAGCCTATCAACTCTGTGGTAATCCTCTGCAAAGTTTTAAGTCATTCCGAATTGATTTGATCGAGCTTTGGGTGTTGAATCGATTTTTCCGGAGAACTGCTTGTAAATACCAGACACATCCGGTGTAAATGTCGGACGTGTCTGGTATTTTAAACTTTCAAGTTTGGAGCTAAAATTTGGTGGAGCCCTACCTCAAAGTGTCTAGAAGTTGTGGTTAAAATTTTATAATTTTTGGACATCATTTGATAGGGTTTTTGATTTTTCTCCTAAAGCTGCTCTGTGCTGTTCAGCATACCGGATGTGTCCGGTATTTGCTGATTGTGCTTAGTTCAGCAGGTTTTTTGAGGTTGCGCTTACCGGACGTGTTCGGTGCAGTTTCGATATGTGTTGCTAGCGTGCTGTTCCTTCCGCAGTTTGTTTGTTTGAGCTCCGATTCGTTTTTCGTCTGTTGCGTTGGCTTTGTGGTGTCCCGCTGTGTTCCTATGGAGCATCCACCCAATTATTTAGGTCATGGGCATCACGGTGTTTGGTTTGCGTGTTTGACGGTGAGTATAGTACAGTGGTGGAAAAATTTCAAAAGAAATTTACGGCTCTCGTTCACCTCCTCTGATCGCCGTTTCAAATTTACGGCTCTCGTTCACCTCCTCTGATCGCCATTTCCGGTCCTTCGCTGTCAGCAGATCCTGCCACCATCGTATCAGGCTGTGTTTAGATGCTTCAAAGTTCCAAAAATTTTACAAGATTCTCCGTCACATCGAATCTTTGACACATGCATGAAGCATTAAATATAGGTAAAAAAATAACTAATTACACAGTTTGGTTGTAAATCACGAGGCGAATCTTTCAAACCTAATTAACCCATGATTAGACACTAATTGCCAAATAAAAACGAAAGAGTTACTGTGCTTCTAAAAATTTAACAACACCATCTAAACACAGCCTCACTCGCAAAAGAAAGCGCAACTCACGGAAGAGTATGCTATGCATTCAAAGCCCCTGACCTATTCTTCCACTCCTGATCATAACACCGCCACTCGTTATCGACATTCGGGCGGAGATTGCACGATAAAACAGTGCATTTCAATCCCAATCTCTACTATAATGCACCAATCAAAACTATGTTAGGTCCACCCAAAAAAACATCATCCGCAGAGAGCCTCTAACCACTGTGCACATAGAAAATGTACACAGAAATTTATCTTCATTAAAATCAAGGGCTACTAAAACACCTAAACCAAACTCGATGGTCACGATTTGATGTGTGATGCGAGGCTTCTCACCCTGGCATCTCACGCACCTACACCTGCACCCCGCGCCAACTCCGCCCGCAGCCCCTCACGCCCACACCCCACGGCGAGGGTTCGAACCCTGCTACGCGTCCTTTTTCTTTTCTCCGAGAAAATAAAGAAACATTGTCCTCTCCTCTCCCATCCCCTCCCCGTTCCGTGCGACTCCTTCCCGTCCCGCAGCTAAGGGTTTCCCCGCCGCCGCCCCGCCGTGTCTTCGCCGCCGGTGCCGCCCTGCCGCCTGGCCCGTGCCCCGTAGAGGTAGCCACCAGGAGGATGGGGCGTTGCTGAAGGACGCCCTGCCCTCCTCCATCCCCAGCGCTTCCTAGCAGTCCAGCCCCTCGAAACCCTAGCCCAAATCCTCTAATTTCTTTGGCTGCCTCCAATCCATCGCTAGGTCGCGCGGAGCCGCGCTCGCCGGCTCGCCCCATGCCGCGCGGCGGCGCCCTGGCTGGGGCCGGACGCGCAGCCGCCTCCGCGTGCAGGTGCTCCGCCGCGCGCCGCTCCCGCGCGTTCCCGGCACTCGAGCGGCTCGACCTCTCCACCTGCGCCTTGCTCAATGACGCCTCCCTCACCGCGGCCGTCGCCGGCCTCCGCAGCATGTGCGTTGAGCGGGCAAACGAGGTCCGCTGGCGCGGCCTTGAGGCCTTCGCAGGCGGCCCACCGGTGTAGAAGGGGCAGGCCCGCTGTGCCCCGGCGTGCATGGCTTCTTCACCACCCCCGACAGTGGCCGCGAGCGCCAGGCCACCCGTGAGGGCCTCTCCCTTCTTGACTCTGTAAGTTGTTCCCCACTATTCCGCTTCTCCGTCATTGGCCCCCGTGTAGTGTGTCCGTTCCTGGCGATGCACGCTCGCTAGGTGTTTGTCAAATTTCCCCCGCCTGCCTGGTCTGGTTGAGGGCAGTGTGAATGGCAGCGGATTCGTCGCCGGTCTAGCTTGTGATTTTCTTGCTGATGAGTTCGTGCTGTCTCTTATTAATCCCATTGCTTATCATCAGGTGTGTGTGCGAGTACATGCCATGCTCGGTGTTGCTCTAGCAACACATATTGCATGTTTTGCTGTGCACCTTTTCGATAAACTAGCCAAAAACTTGAAATATGGAAAGCGGGTAATGATGGAGATTGGTACCCTTAGCTCCCTGAATTTTACCTTGTTTACTGGTTGCGATTGGTGTCTCTTATTAATCTCATTGCTTAATCCCATTTCTTACTGTAGTTCTGATTCAGACGGGCGGCAAAGTGTTTCGAATCATCAACTGCTAACGCTTTTGGATTGTTTCTGATTTTTTTCTGATTCAATAATCACTGATTTCCCTAATGACTTGATAGGTTACTGGGCTGATGTTCTGAACTTCTGCATTGTCGGCATGTTTTCCAAAGTCACTGGCTTGCAGAACCAGTTTAAGAAAAGTAATCACAGTACAGAGTCCCTAGAAAGGTTATCTGGCTACGTAATTTTGCAAGAATATATGCTGTTTTATTTTGCATTCCACCTTTAGTAGGTCATGCTTTGAGTTCCCACATTTTTTCTCTTTTGCTAACAACCAAACGATTTCACTATGCACAATATTAACGACTATTCCTTTTTTTTGTAGGATAACACAATTTGTTGTCATGGCTAATATATGGCATGAACTACTACAATTTATTTAATTTATATTATATATAGTTATGATAGCATCCTTGCAAGGTACAACTCTGTTTCTATATGTCCTGAACTTACCTATATTTTTATTGGTTCTGAAACTTGACAAGTATAATTGATTAATCGTTTGTATTGAAAGGCTTGGAAAGGTTGATCCTAGCAAACTTATGAATGTCACAATGATGGATAGATATATGAGATACCATGTGAAGGAGTTTGAGAGGAGCTTCTTGATTAAATTACCAGCTTCCTCTCTTGCTGCAAAAGGCATATTGTTCCAGCACTACAATTCTGGATGTCCAGGGCATGGTATGTCATTGAAGATTTAGTCTATCATGATGCCTCTCTTCATGAAACTTGATAGTTGATGAGAGCTAATTTGATATGTATTGCTTCATAGGGGCTGAAAATTAAAATTTCAGCAAAACTGCATGTAAATTAATTCATCAGTTGATTTATGTTTTAGTCTTTCATAATGCCTCACAACAATTTTTTCCCATTGCTTATTTTCAGCTGTACTAATATCCATTCGTCTACATTTTTCAGAGTACCACTGAATCACCTGGGAGAACGAGGACTGTCTATTTAACCCAAGAACTGATCCACTCAAACAGGTTGCCTATATTATCCATCAATCTGTATATATGTATGTGCATTGCAGTGACTGCCATCTATGCTTAATACGAGCCATTGATATGAATGACTTTTAACTTAGTAGTTTTTTTTTATTTAGATGGACAAGAGGGCAAAGATTTAAATTTATTTAGCTACAACACAGATGTTGCTTTCAATGATGGCTGCCATTATTCAAACTAGAAAAAGAAAAGGATGTGAACCTAGAGAAAGAAAGAATTACTTATGTGGTCCAATAGATTACAGAGAGAGAATGAGATCTGAGCATCTAAATAACAAAATAGGGAAGAATGATGTAACTTGTGTGGACATGGAAATGATAAGAAATTTACTTTTTCTGAAACAAGGACTTTTTTGAGATGAACTATACATGATCTGTATGTACGTGCATTGCAGTGACTGCTATCTATGCTTATTACGTGTCATTGGGATGAATGACTTTTAACTTAGTAATTTTTTTATTTAGATGGACAAGGGGGCAAAGATTTAAATTTATATAGCTGCAGCACAGATGTTGCTTTCAATGATGGCTACCATTATTCAAACTAGAAAAAGAAAAAGATCTGAACCTAGAGACGCGCCAGGATTTGAGTGGCAGGACACTGATGCAGGTTGAGGGCCATGATTTGCCTTTGTTTGCGCTTGAGGTTAGTGACTTTAGAATCTGAACAGTGACAAGGTGCTATGAAACAAGCAGACCAACATGCTATTCTAATATAGACATGTATGAAAACTGATTTCCATTGGCCATCACCTACTTTGATGTATGCAATTTTAAATCAGTTGGTGTCATTATTGGTTTCTCTTGCAAAAGTTTGTATTCTTGTGTTGCCTTAACATGCAGTGGTAGGTCCATATAAATATTGGAAGCATGATAATTTGAAAACATCGGACTTATGTGTGGTGGGAGGTTAATGTTTATGTGTAGTGGGAGGGCTACCTTAACAATATGCCTAGGATTGCGAACTTATGTGTGTCATGTTGGGAGGTTTATGCAGATAAACCATAACAAGGCTTGCGAAGAGTTTTTGACAGCATGTCAAGGTTTCTCATTAGCTATTTAGTGTTTGGGCAAGCGGTTCGTGTTTAGTCCAGTACTATGACAGAGGAGCTCTTCCTATTTACTGGTCAGGCCGATATGCCACTTCTGAAAATCTGTTGGTTAAGAGTTTAGCAGTTTATGTGAATGACAATTTTTGAATTTGCTTGTTTTTGTTATCCAGGAACTACAACTACGGTATCGTTAGTAAGTTTAAAACACGATATGTTGAACCACCCAGAGTTATTGGAACTGAATGCTACCCTAGCATTTGAAGCAACTATTTGGAGGAAGCAACCATCTAACCATTGTGTTTTTGTTGGTACTTGAAAACCCCACCAAGAATGACACTTGTCCAAGAGAGATCCTGGCTTTGATGCTACTATGAGCATCCTGCTACTATGGAGATAACTTGGATTGTGGTGACCAGGTGGCCTTTAATCCATTGTCAAACAATTTCGACGCCTAAGCATGCTTCCTCAAAGATGTGTTTTCCTGTATATTTGGGATCATTGCTTTGGTTTCCCAAGCTATAGAGATCAAGCCAGTGAAACAAAAGATGATGTTGATGTTTCCTCTATGAAACAATCCTGTAAACGAGATTTTCCAAGCTAGGCATCTCGTGCTTCTCTTGAGTGGGACTCAGTCTGTCGGCTTGATACATATAAGGCTTGGCTTTTTTTTTTGTCCTCGTATCAATTTTTGGAATCATAAGTCAATTCCATTCCATGTTTAAGTATGATTTGAATTACCTAATATCACCGTAGCGTTAGCACGGGCACTATACTAGTCGTAGTAGTGCAACAGACATCCCAGTGAACTGATTTGGAGGACACTCAGCCATTGTACCTTTTTATCAAAGGGCAACTGACACGGAGTAGTTGGGAGACTTTGTTTCCTAACTGCGCCAGCCGTTTTGCTTCTTGGCCTCAAACGTGGTTCCATCGATGAGCATGTCCTGCGCATCGGTTTCCATGCCGAGCTTTGAAAGAGCAAGGGCTTGGAGGTAGAAGGCTGTAGGCCACTCAGGCATGCAGACCTGGGCCTGCATAGCGTCCCGTAGAGCAAGCTCTGCTTGCCCATTCATCAAGTAGGGAAAACTGCGCCTAGCAAAAACTGTAGCTGAAGGCGTCGACATCATTGCTACTGGCTGCAGAGCAGCTCGAGGGTACTCTTGAATCGAACCGAGGAAAAGGAACGTTCGATTAAATGAACCGTGCACACTAGAGACATCGAACGCTCCTAAAATTAGATGCTGCAGATGGTGCGAACCGTGTTACGTTCAGCCTATTAAAATATTGCAATCAATCTGTGTTAGACAGTGCAAAAGTATACATGAGCGGCCACTTTGAATATTTTATCGTTTCTCTGAAGCAACGACCGGATGCCACACTAGAGCTCTGCGAACTTTATTTTACGTGCCCGAGTTCTATCAGAACATGTCAGTATGGTTCGATGCCACACTGCAGATGCCTAGCAAACAGGCTTTGTCATATAAGCTATAAATACAATATGTTTCGGGGGGGTTTGATCAAGAGCAAGGAAGTAAAAGTGTGCTGTATGTATTGCTAAGTACTTGAGCTAACAGGACAAGGGCCCAACCACTTAGGAACATTGACTTGTGATCAGTTTGACAGTTACATCAGATGACTCTTTCTGTGATAGTCTCCTACAATAATTACACAGAAATGAAGAACAGGGATGTTGATACCTTGGAGTAGTAGTCAATTGCAGTCTTAAAATCCTTATCTCTAAATGCAATGTCACCAAACTTCTTTGTGTTCAGCATCTCTTGCACTTGCTGGGTCCATTCTTGAAAGGATAACTTCAGTTTTTAAACATGCACCAGATGATAGGGCTAGGGTTCCTACCGGAGCTGCTACGTAGGTTGTACGGGTGCGAGACGGCTGGACGTGGGCGAGGACGGCGCGAGGGCGCCGTGGTTGCAGCGGCTGTGCATGAAGGGGAAGAGGCGGCTAGGGTTTACCCGGCTAGGGTTTCTCCCGGCTCCCTGAGGAAGCCGGAAACAATAATATGTTTCTGCTTAATTTCCCAAATAGAGTCTTACAAATATTTATATGTCTCTCTAATAGCGATAATTATAAAATAACCCTCTAGAAATAATATAAATGCGACAATTATATGGGCCATAGCCCCTTGATGGCCGGCTCCCCTCCTAGCCACTAGCTGGGCTGCGCCGCCTGTAGGGGATGCCGGTCATAACATCTCTCCCCGCCTGCAGAAACAGCTCGTCCTCGAGCTGGAAATCGGGGTGCTCGGCGCGGAACTCCTCGAGTGACTCCCACGTTGCATCATCAGCTGGCAGACCGCGCCACTTGATCAAAATCTTCCAAACACCCCGGCGCTGCTGAGCTTGCAGGGCGCGTTCTGGGACTGGCAGGATCCGGCCAGCCAAAGCCGGAGGCAAGACGCCGGCCGCAGTGGGGGGATCGCCGTGGTGCTGCTTCAGGAGGCCCACATGGAACACATCGTGGATGCGGGCGCCATCGGGCAGCTGAAGACGGTAGGCAATGCGACCGATGCGCTCAAGCACGCGATACGGTCCCGCCCAACGCGGCCCCAACTTGCGCTTGGAGCGAGGGTCGAGGGACTGCTGCGTGGTGTGGTGAAGGAGACGCAGCTAGACCCACGACCCCACCTTGAACTCCACGTCCCTGTGGTTGGCGTCGTAGTAGCGTTTGGAGAGCTGCTGGGCCTGAAGGAGCCGCTGACGGACCTCAGCGAGCATCTCGTCGCGGCTGCGGAGGAGGGCGTCGGCGGCCTCCGTACGAGCCGTCCCCGGCTTGTACGGCAGGATGGGCGGCGGGGGGCGGCCGTAGACGACCTCGAAGGGCGTGGCGCAGAGGGCGGTATGGAAAGAAGTATTGCAGCAATACTCCGCCCAAGACAGCCAATCCACCCACGCACGAGGCCGGTCACCTGTAACACAGCGCAAATACATGGCAATCACCTTGTTGACCACCTCCAACTGGCCGTCCGTCTGGGGATGGAAAGCGGTACTCATGCGGAGCTTGACGCCCGCCATCTGGAAGAGGTCCCGCCACACGTGGCCGGTGAACACGGGGTCCCGGTCGCTGACGATGGAGAGGGGAAACCCATGGAGCCGTACAATGGCGTCGAAGAAGGCACGGGCGACCGACGCGGCCGTGTAGGGGTGCCCGAGCGCGATGAAGTGCGCGTACTTAGAGAAGCGGTCGACGACGGTGAGGATGACCGACTTGCCGGCGACTTTGGGCAGCCCCTCGATGAAGTCCATCGAGATGTCCGCCCAAACTTGGGAGGGCACGTCGAGGGGCTGCAGCAGTCCCGCCGGTTGCAACGCCTCCGTCTTGTTGCGCTGGCACGTGGTGCAGGAACGCACCAAATCCCGCACCAGTGCCGTGTCCCGCGGAATGTAGAAGTCGGCACGGAGGCGGTGCAGCTTCTTCTGGGTCCCCTCATGGCCGGCGGCATGGGCCAGGAGAAGGACCTGGTGGCGGAGGTCCCCGTGGTCCGGCACGAAGATGCGGGACCCGTGGAGGAGGAGGCCACTGTCCAGGCGCCACGGCTCCGCGAGCTCCCCGGCCTAGAGCTGCTGCAGCAGCCGCTGACCATCCGGCGCCTTGGTCGTAGCGCGCCGGATGTCATCGAGGAGGGCGAAAGAGGGCCCAGACAAGGCCACCGCGGCCCCGAGCGCGACCGGCGAAGGTACAGACGCCTCCGCCTCACTGTCGCGGCGTGACAGAGCGTTCGCCACGGTATTGAGACGGCCCGGGCGGTATTCCACCGTGAAGTCGAAGCCGAAAAGTTTGCTGATCCATTGGTGCTGTGGAACGGTAGACAAACGCTGATCAAGCAAAAATTTTAGACTGTAATGGTCAGTGCGAACCAGGAAGGGGCGCCCCCACAAATACGGGCGCCAATGGCGCACAGCTTGCACCAAGCCGATGAGCTCGCGTTCGTAGGCGGCGAGCTTGAGGTGGCGAGCTGCAAATGGCCTGCTGAAGTAGGCGAGGGGTCCAGCGCCCTGGTGGAGGATGGCGCCAAACCCCGCACCCGATGCATCGCAGTCGACCACGAAAGTCGCTTCGAAATCTGGCATCTGAAGCACGGGCCCCGTCGTCAAGGCGCGCTTGAGCGCCTCGAAAGCCGTCGTCGCGTCGTCGTCCCACACGAACGCGTCTCGCCGCAAGAGACGCGTGAGCGGGGCCGCGATGATGTCGAAGTCGCGGATGAACTTCCTGTAGTAGCCCGCAAAGCCCAAGAAGCCACGAAGGCCCCGGGCCGAGCGAGGTAGAGGCCACGCCGCCACCGCGGCAACCTTGTCGGCGTCCATGGCGACACCGCCCTCGGCAATGACATGGCCAAGATAGGCCACGGATGGCGCCCCAAACGAGCACTTGGAGCGCTTCAAGTGGAGATGGTGCGCCCACAGGGCGCTGAGGACGATGTTGATGTGCTGCAGATGCTCGGCCCATGACGAGCTGTAGATGAGGATATCATCGAAGAAGACGAGCACAAACCTCCGTAGGTAGTCGCGAAGCACATCATTCATTAGGGCCTGGAAAGTGGCCGAGGCATTAGAAAGCCCGAAAGGCATCACCAGAAACTCAAAGTGGCCATGGTGAGTGCGGAACGCCGTCTTGGCGATGTCGTCGTGGTGCATCCGCACCTGATGATACCCGGAGCGTAGGTCCAGCTTTGTGAAAAAGCGAGCGCCATGGAGCTCATCGACTACCGGAATCGGGAACTTGTCCTTGGACGTCTTGGCGTTTAGGGCGCGGTAGTCGATGCAGAAGCGCCACGACTGGTCCGCCTTGCGCACCAGCAAGACGGGCGCCGAGAAAGGCGAAGTGCTCGGCCTGATGATCCCTTGGGCGAGCATGGCTGCGCACTGCCGCTCCAGCTCGTCCTTCTGCAGCTGGGGTAGCGGTAAGAGCGCACCGCCACCGGCGCGGTGCCCGACAGCAAGTGGATGCGGTGGTCGTACGATCGTGCCGGCGGAAGTCCCGTGGGTTCGGTGAAGACGACGGCGTGCTACTGGAGTAGCACGTCCAGCAGCGGCTGCCGTGGATCGGAGGCAGCCGCGGTCAGCAGCTGTGCCGAGGGGGCTGGAGAGGGTGCAGGCGCCCCGGCCACCCCCTGCCAGGTGACGCAGCGGCCGTCGCGCCAAAACGACAGGGTGAGGGCCTCGCAGTCCCATAGTATGGGGCCCAAGGTGCAGATGAAGTCGAAGCCGATGGTGAAGTCAAATCTGCCCAAGTTGAGGCCAACACATGTGATGGTGAAGTCCTCGTTGTAGATGCGAATGGGCACGTTGCGCGTGATGCCCTCACAAGGCATGCAGTCGCCATTGGCCACCGTGATCCGCAGACGCTCCCCACCCGCAGGAATGAGCCCCAGGCGGCGCATGGTCTCCCCCGACACGAAATTATGGGTGGAGCCCATGTCGAGGAGGGCCAGGAAGCGTTCGCCCTTGATGACGACGGGCAGCAGCATGGAATTTGCGGCCCGAATACCTGCAACAGCCTGAAGAGAAACCACAAGTGCGTTAGCGGCAGCCATCTCCGTGGAGGCCAAATCGCTGGAAGGGGTGTCCGCAACCGCCTCCACAGGAGCCTCGTCGATGTAGTCGTCGGCCTCTAGGTAGAAGAGGCGCTTGCACACGTGCCCGCGCACGTAGGGCTCGTCACAGTTGAAGCACAGCCCCTGGCGACGGCGCTCCTGCTGTTCGGCCGAAGAGAGCTGACGAAAAGTGGGCGCTGCCGGAGTCGGAGGACCCGCGCTCGGCGTGTGCTGCTACGGAGTCCAATTCGACCGCTGGGGCGGTCGGGCGCCGCGAGGCTGCGGTGCAGGTGGAGGTTCACATTCCTCGAACGCCCGTGCCAAGTACATGGCGGACTGGAGGTCGGGCGGTGTGCGGAGCTGAACCTGCTTGCGGAGGTGGTCCGGCAGCCCGCCCACGTACAACTCCGCCTTTTGGCGAGCGGAGAGGTTGTGGGCATGGCATAGGACGGCGTTGTAACGCTCCGAATAATCCTGAACGGAAGAACCAAAAGGAAGGCGGGCAAGCTCCGCCAATCGTGTTCCCAGAACAGGAGGCCCGAAGCGGAGCGAGCATAACTCGTGGAAGCGCTCCCAAGGGGGCATGCCCTCGTCTTGCTCCAGGGCGTAGTACCACGTCTGGGCAACACCCCGAAGGTGGTAGGATGCGAGCCATGTGCGAGCGGATGCGAGCGTCTGCTGGCCGCGGAAGAACTGCTCGCACTGGTTCAACCAATTCAGAGGGTTGGCCGAACCGTCGTACGTAGGGAACTCCAATTTGTAGAATTTGGGCCCCGCCTGGGTGCCCGCGAGGGCAGCAACAAGGGCCGGGTCAAGCCCCCCCTGCGGCTGGCCGCCCGAGGGAGAGGGCGCCCCGAAGAACAGCGGGCCATCCACCCCCCGAAGAGAGTGCTGCTGGCGGGGGGTAGGGAGGACACCGCTGTCGCCGCCACCGTCGTGTAGGCTGATGGGGTGGGCGACGTGGCCATCGAGTAGATCAGAGCCGACGCCGTCACGGACGGCTGTAGCCAGGCAGGCAGGGATGATGGCGAGGCCGGCCATTGCAAAAGATGGAGCGGAACTCCGGCTCCAGTCGGGATCGGTGCCGCGGGCATCGGCGGCGAAGGCGGTGGTGGTGCGGGGAATGATGGCGGCGGGGGCGCCTAGAGCAGGCCGGCCCACGCCTTTTGCATGGAGACCAGCGCGTTGGCGATCATATCCACCTTGGCCCCAGGGATTCCAGCGTCAGGGGCTGGGCAGAGGCGGTGGAGGCCTCTGACAGATCCGACGACGCAGCGGGTAGCGGCGAAGTGGTCGCCGGGATGGAGGAACTCGGAGGAGCAGACGTCATCGTGCCTGGCAATGCTGATACCAGGTTGATAGGGCTAGGGTTCCTACCGGAGCTGCTACGTAGGTTGTACGGGTGCGAGACGGCTGGACGTGGGCGAGGACGGCGCGAGGGCGCCATGGTTGCAGCGGCTGTGCGTGAAGGGGAAGAGGCGGCTAGGGTTTACCCGGCTAGTGTTTCTCCCGGCTCCATGAGGAAGCCGGAAACAATAATATGTTTCTGCTTAATTTCCCAAATAGAGTCTTACAAATATTTATATGTCTCTCTAATACCGATAATTATAAAATAACCCTCTAGAAATAATATAAATGCGACAATTATATGGACCATAGCCCCTTGATGGCCGGCTCCCCTCCTAGCCACTAGCTAGGCTGCGCCGTCTGTAGGGGATGCCGGTCATAACACCAGACGAAATAGACTTATCCTAAAAAACAAACAAGTAGGACTTCATAATTTCAAAATACTTGAGCAAGTGCAGACACAAAAATAAAATATTTGAAAGTATACATCAGATTTTGCACACACAATGAAATGTGAAGACAAGTCCAAAGTCTAGTCAGCATTACAATCTCCTGAATTAAATACTGATACAGTGTGTGGTTATCCATGCAAAATTATTTGCCTTTCAGACTAAAACAAACCATGATGCAATTAACATAAGTCCACTTCTCTGCATAGCCAAGAGAAAACATCACATATACACATTTCACACTCAAAATGCAAATGATGAGCCACAGCGATTCTTCTTTCTTCTAACCATGCAATGATGCAAGGGTCTGAGTGGAAGGAACAGGGAGTTACCACAAGAAAACAATTCAACAAATAAACCTTTATGAACAAGATGTCAATTGAGTAAAGCAGAAAAATAAAGCAAAGTGGAAGAGGAAAGTGAGGAAAGTTCATCACAAATTGATGATTGTTAGTTACCTCGTTTTCTGCACCCTCATCATCTTTATAACCTGTTTTGAGGCCGAAGATCCATACCAGCGCATACATGTTTTGAGTATATGCTAATAGTATCTCCCCTTCGTTGGCTGAAAAATATAATCGCCATTTCTTGGAGCGGGTCACTGAGAGCCTTGAT
This sequence comes from Saccharum spontaneum, assembly GCA_022457205.1. Lineage (NCBI taxonomy): Eukaryota > Viridiplantae > Streptophyta > Magnoliopsida > Poales > Poaceae > Saccharum > Saccharum spontaneum. The sequence continues at coordinate 64,261,775 of CM039580.1, forward strand.
TATTTCCCACGGTCGCACATGCCACTCATCTTGATTGAGGAGCATGCAACTGAAATCAGGTGCACTTGGGATCATCAGAAGACGATCCTGTTGACCGATCGCCCAGTTTTTATTCTTACTTTACTTACCTTTGTTTTGGTTTTTACAGCTCAGGTTCAGACTCGCGGCTGATTAAATTAGCTTCCAGCCGGATTATGGTACTGTGTTCTACTTTGAGTCTCCAGGTCCTTGAGTGTACTACATTTCCTTTTCTGAATAAGGAAACCAAGCTTGGTCATTCGGTTTTACATTGCACTGCACAACTGGCCCCCATCTTGTACTTGGCTATGGCTACTCTGCTTGCTTGACCTCACATGCTTGTTTCGTTCTGAATTGAAATTGACCCCTCCCGGCTGCCACTGCATGATACACGCACGCACGTTTGGCTCTTCCCATTTCTAACATGAGTTCTAACATTATTATGGGACTGCGAACGTGCGGCGTGAATGCTGACGCAATAATTCCGAGCAGTCACTATTACAGAATGATGACATATTTTGTTCGTACTAGTATGTTGGTACTGATTACTGAAATACGGCATCATGGTCGTGGAGATGGAGAAGCAGAGCAAGACAGCAAGTTGCGGGTGCAGATCGCATCGGGTCGACCGACCACTGATCATCAGGAACTCGGTTCGGTTCTTTTCACTTTCCATTAAACCAGAGGTCGCAGCCTCTTCGATCATTTCATATTGACTTCACTCCACACACACCACCTCCGTGCATGGAGCCACTGAACAGCATATCATGCATCGTATGTACAGTACGTTCTTCCATTATTCATTCGATTGCCCAGCTGTTTCCACACCACAGTTGCAAACTTGCAACTCATTCAAAATGATTGTAATCCCAGTTTAAGCTAGAAATGAAATACCCTCTCTGCCCGTAGGAAAAAAGAACCATATATACAGGAGTAGCTAACAATATATTTTTTTTGTAAAAAAACTCTTTTTTTTAAGGTCACCAAGGTCACCGGAGGTGGGGGGGGGGGGGGGGGGGGGGGGATCCCCACCTGAATACCATTATTGATTGATCAGTACCATTATGCAAAATGTTTTACATTACATAGTTTCAGACCTCTTGGGTAACACTAACCTTTTCTTAAAAAAAAGAACTTTCATCAAAAACAAGTATTTTGGGGGGTTTCTACTCAGCAATGGGATTTTTTTCTTCTCGGCACCAAACTTTTTTAAGATGCATACAACCTTAAGTTATTTTCAAATTGTCAGGGCTTGAAAATTTATACATGAATTTAGAGGTTTGCTTAATACAATTTCTCTTGACGACTGAGGAGGATAATTGTCGATAATGGTTAGAGTTTAATGCATTGTTGATTTGTGTTTATGTCTTTTGACATTTTTTTGGGATAATCTTTCTTTTTCCAGCTCGAGCCTCTCACTGTTTTAAATTATAAGACGATTTGTAGACATGGTGTTTATATGATGCATAGCAAATGTATGTATCTAGAGAAGACAAAAACATCTTACAATTTGGAATGTGGAGGGTGTAATAAAAATTCTTGGGGTCCTATAGGTGTTTAATACTTAGATTAAGGGGTTGTAAAATTCTAGTACGTTTGAGGAGTTGAACACTTAGAATTTTTAGTTACGCCATCTCTGCTTAAAAACTAAAAAAACACACTTCAACTCATAATTTAATTAACTCGACTCCATTAAAATAAAGTCTCATTCAACTTTACTATAACTCAGTAGCTAGAATTATGAATAAAAAGAATCTGGAGCTACACGTGTTAAAGACACTCCAATTTTGATTTCTTTCCTGCAATGGATGCTAGTATTCAGCAAGAAGGAAGGGATGGAAAAAAAATATGGGGTACTAGAGGCAAAAAGAAAAAAGGAGAAAAGAAAGGCACATGGCACCATTTTACAAATTCCATTTATTTGCAGGACATAAAACACAAACATGGCACCATTTTATGAATTTCGTTTATTTGAGTTGTGTTAAGTCAAATTATTCTAAATTTGACCAAATTTATAGATAAGTTTTATATAGATAAGGGTATTAAGACCTACAACATCAAAGAGGTGAATTATGAAACTACATTCTATAATGTATCAAATAATGCTAATTTAATATCGTAAGTATTTTTATTTTTTTCTATAAACTTGGTCAAATTCATGACAGTTTGATTTAAGACAACTAAAAGTCTCTCATATTTCATGATTGATGGAGTATATAAGCCCTTAAAGTTCTCATTATAGGATTTCTTCCCCTGGGGAAAAAAGTAGAAGCTAAACCAAACATACTCATTGCGGGTTTTTTTCCATCAATGCTTCTCCAAAATAATGTGCAAACTGTATAAATAATCTATAAGCTGTGGAACAATCTCCATATTGGCTTCTCGCTTGAGTCATGACTGCCTCCCTCCGCTCTCCCCACGCTCTCCGCCTACCTCCGCTACACCGGTGATGAGATTGTACTAACGATAACGTTATAATTAAAAGACGTCTGGACGGACGGACGCCTCCCACCACACCTACACATGTCGCTCGCCCAACGACCCTATCCACTTGTTCCATTCGCGCGCCCCGATGCTCGTTGCACCATTTCCTTCCTGCGTCGTCGTGCCCATCCGCCCACCCCACTCCACCTCGCCGCTGTCGGTCCCCCGCAGTGCTGCGCCCCATCCCCTGCGGCCTCCTCTGCGCTACCTCCTCCGCGCCACATTCCCCACCGGGCCCAGTCTATCTCGCCTGCCTCCACCGCACTGCCTCCTCACCGCAAGCGGCTCGCTCGCCGCGACCGCCTCCACTGAGCTGGCGAGCCACGGCCACCTCCGCTGAGTCGGCGAGCCTCGATGGATGCTCCAGCAAGCAGGCGAGGCGGACGAGATTCGTGTGACGCCGCGCCCACCGGCGAGTTGCCGGTGCCACCGCCGCACAGAGAGGTCCGTGCGCCGCCGTCGACCTCCGTGCCGGCGTGCCTCCATTCGTCCAAGCAAAGCCCATGTTGCAAGAGTATTTTCAAGTGTTTCAAATATTTTATCTGGATGTTGCAAGTGTTTCATCTTAATGTTGCAAAGTAGATCGGAATGTTGCACATGTTGCAGTAGCCATACACGTATGTTTCAAGTGTATGCACTAAATGTTTCATCTTGTTTTCCAGATGTATGTTTGCAAGTGTTTCATCTGGATGTTGCATATGTTTTTACACATATAAAGTGTTTTTAGGTGTTTTGTTTGCAAGTGTTTCATACGCATGTTTCGAGTGTTTCAACTGTTTCATACGTATGTTGCAAGTGTTTCATCTAGATGTTTCAAAAGTTGATCTGGTATTGCAGCTAGTGTTTCAAATGCGTGTTTCACGTGTTTCATATGCATGTTTCATATGTTTCAGATGCCTTTAGACGTATGTTGCAAGTGTTGCATCTGGATATTTCAAAAATAGATCGGGTGATGCATCTCTATCTTTGCTTTTCTGCTGCCTCACCTTTGCCTTGGTGTCTTCTTCTTCTCCCGGCGCCGACTGGGCATCTGCCGTCCCCTCCCCCTCTTTTGGATGCTGGCGTAGCCACTTGCTGTAGTCACATGTTGTAGCTGCTGGCCGCGTGCATGCGCGTGAGAAGTGGAGGAGGGCACGAGCGGGGACTCCCCTACGTGCAGTCGGGCAGGTCGGGTGGCGCGGGCCCCGCGTAGGCGGGCGCGGGATGCAGGTGCATAGGGGGATACAGAGTGCAGGTGCGGGTGTCCGTCCGTTCGGGGGTGCTAGCACTGCCGTTGTACTAAACTTGCACAATTTGGCATGGCACCCGTTTCAAGAAAAAAAAGAAAGAATTAGCATGGCACCGGCGATCGAGATTGTACTCAGCCTCAATTTGGCTCAGCGGTGGCCCTCCAAGTTCATTGAGGTCCCATTCCTCCGGTTCCACCAGTGCACCGAATGGTCGTCTCCTCTGTTACAGCCGCTGCTATCAGGGTCCGTATGTCAGTGTCAGCGACTATGAAAAGGGTGCTAAACATCTGCCATGAGCTATTCCAACAAGCAGTTTTGTGTGGCCCGTTGGAGAAAAACTGGCTTATCAAATAAACTCATAAAAATCAAATAGTTCCAAATAGGGATGCAGCTGCACTTCACTTTAAGTTAGAGAATATGAAAAAGGTGATCACGTGTCATTCTTGACAAGCCATTGCGCGTATCAGGACATGAAAATGCGTATGAATCCTAGTCAGACATTTGATTCTTAAACCGCTATTAACTACACACAAGTCCAACAGAAATGAATAAAATATTTCAAAACTACTTAGGCCTAGTTTAGTTCACCGAATTTGAAGTGTCAAATTTACTGTAGCGATACTGTAGCATTTCATTTGTATTTGGTAATAATTGTCTAACCGTTGACTAATTAGGTTCAAAACCTTCGTCTCACAAAGTACAATCAAACTGTGCAATTAGTTTTTGATTTCATCTATATTTAGTACTCCATACATGTATCGTAAGTTTGATGTGATGAGAAATCTTCTTTTTGCATAGTGTATTTTTCATGAGTTTTAAAGTAACTAAACGAGGCCTTACATGTACACAAAGGGTACCCGTACGCACGTCAGCTTTCAAACAGCCTTTTAACTCAGGCGTGCCAAGATATACATCATTTCTGTCCTACTCAACCGTATGAGATGAATCTTTGCATGAAACTTGTCGTGCCGACAGCCTAGTTGAAACTTGAAAGAAGCGCAGGAGTGTAACCAGCAATCCATGCGTGCATCTAGATAAAAAGCTTTGAAGTTGGTTGCACTTGCAAACCAACTAATTCGATCGGCGTATTCTCTGAAACCACTGCCACTTCAAGTTAAGTCAGTCTTTACTGAACTGATCATTACTCCCTCCATTCATTTATCTCCATCATTTTAGCCTTCGGCATAGTGACCAAGGAGCAGAGCAAAACCACTTAGTTTGCATTTAATCATCACGTGCTTGGCGCATACGAGGAGTCACATGCTAGGAACAACCAATGAGCAGCAAAGAGACAATAAATGCAGACGGGTGGTAGCCAATGAGCAGCAAACGGACAATAAATACGGACAAGTCCCAAGCTAATATGAAGGAGATTTTTGAATAAAAAGTTTTTACTTAGATGAAGGAGATAAATGAATGGAGAGAGTAATTAGCTAGCCAGTAGAGACAGTTAGCGGCTACTTTTGTTCACAAGTGAAGTTCCTGTTACCTGAGCAATGCCTTTTGATTAACATAGTTAAGTGAGCATTAGATGAGTTGTTCATGCAGAAACAAGCAAGTGACATCAAGGGCTTGGATCGGACAGTGATGTGACGACTAGTCTTTTGACGAAAACATCTTTTGTAGCCATGCTATATACCTTCTGAATTCAACGAACCCTTCCAAACTCTCCAGCGACACCAATCACAGTGATGCACCTGCCCATGCCTTTGTCCTTTTGCGAACAAATTGTGATGCATCATTTTCTTCCTAGTTAGCATGCACTTTAGCAAGAGCTACCGCTTCTTTTTTTCAGACCTCGTTTAGTTCCCAAAAAGTTTTCCCAAAAAACTACAACAATGAGTCTTGCGGCACATATATGGAGCATTAAATATAGATAAAAAAACTAATTGCACAGTTAGGTAAAAAGTCGCGAGACGAAACTTTTGAACCAAAGTAGTCTATGATTAGACACTATTTACCAAATAAAGCCAAAATATACTACAATATATTTTTCACCCTTTTCACCCAACTAAACAACCCCTCGCTGCAGCAATGCAAGAGCACACCCTCGCGGCCTGGCCCATATGGGGCCCCGATGTGCGTACTTCTCGGCTGCGCCATTCTCCACTAGACGCCAAATCTCCCAATGCAAAATGCAAAGTCCTAACCCGAGGGCATGCCCTGATTCAGTCAAAAAAAACTGTCTCCATCTTATCATCACTGCTTTGTCACTGTCAGGATAGTAGTTGGTGCTCAACTATCTATACCACCTGTCTCTTGAGCCTTCACCAAATGCTACTGATGCTTTACCGCGGTGGTAGTTTAGATTCAAACATGAAACAGGAGGAAAAAAAGGCTCACATGGTTACTTATAGCTTTCTAACCAGGCTTATTAAGCACACTACGAGGATCATCATTAGTATTCCAGAAAATAGTGTTGTGTGTACTGACGCTGTGTGCAAAAAATACTAGAGGAGGCTAACAAAGAGGCCTCTCCCCGGCGCACAGTGTGTTGAACGCCCGTCAGAATAAGTTGATCTATCATCATCTTATTTTCACAAGCTAATAGTTAGTACTAGTACGAGGAATGAGATTATTTCATTACATTAAGGAATGAACTTATAATGCATTACCTCATCTAGAAGTTGATGGGTCTGACAAATTGTTGCAATAATAGAATCTGTTGACGCCTCTCTTTGGTCCATGACGATAAAAAGGAAGGTAAATCTTTACTTGAGCAGATTTCATTCAAAAAATTCAGAAGTTTTTGCTGGTTTCCGGTATTCTTCAGAATCATGGCTGGTCCCAGTCAGACGTGTTGTCTTCCAAGGGGCACTGGAAGCACAAAGAAACAACTGCTGCCTTTATGTATACCATATACTCCTACCAATGAGTGCATGCGCGGCTGACTCGACACACCAGTATTATCAAGCAAGGGCTTTCTCAGCTTAGCACCCGTGTCAAGGCCACAAATAATGGTTTTGGGCAGATGACGCAGGCGAGGAGCCCACTCTAGCTAGTTTCGTAGCTACTTCCAGGTATGAACGGTGGCACCCTATCGAAGACCAGAAGTGCTTGACTTGGGCAGGCTCTCGGTCTCGGGTGCATGACCCACCCAGACGATGGAACACTTTGGGAGCGAGGCATCTGCACCATCGGATCCCCATCAGCATGGCACTGACGCGGGCCGGCTGCCTCCTTTTGATCATATCTATGCAGTGCAGCTAAGCCTACTGCTTTTCTCATCCCAAATTATCCTGCCATTTGTTAATTCAGTTCAGTTGTTCAAAGCTAGCTAGAAAATCATCAGGTATGAACCCCACTTTGAATTATCTCTGACTCTGATAGGACATCAGCACTGGAAATTCCAAGTGCCTGTTATTAGTCTATAGATCAGGTATGAAAACGACCCACTTTTATCGTCCTGCTAGATTACTGCTGCTATGGTGTCAACAAATGAAATAACAGGATGGAATGATACAGGACAGCATCAGCTAGCATTGGGAAACAAAGCAAGTGAGCTTGCATGATTCGGACCGGGGTTCAAGAGGTTTAGAGGTGGCATAGGCGTCCGTCATCTTATCTTGACTCCGAGTCTCTGAAAGGTCTTTTACTGTTCCATCCATGGATCTTCTGTTTGCAGGACCAAAGTAGTACAATAAAGAAAATCAGTTCATTGGTTGGACCGGAATATAGTTTTCCAGATGGGCTGAGCACGATGGGCCGACACGGGCACGGCCCGAGAAAGCACGGCCCAAGCACGGCCCGGCCGCATGCCCCCGTGCCCTTGCCTGGCACGGCCCATCCCCGTGCCCATGCCTGGGCCTGGAATTCGGCCAATGGGCCAGCACAGGCACGACACAGGAAAGTGGCCTGGCCCGGCATCGGCACAACATCTGGATCGGCAGCCGTCCGATCTGGAACCCTAGTTGATTTCGACCGTTGGATCCTACCATTGTGAAGCGTTGTATATAAGCTGCTGCCGCCTGCTGGCCACATTCCACTCTCCCTCCCCACTGAAACCCTAGTTCATTTCCCACTCCCCCCGCCGCTGAGACTCGCGTCTGCTCTCCTGCTCTTCGTCGGCCGTGGCGAACGGCGACTCCCAGGGGCGAGGGTGGCGGCGGCTCGCTGTCGACCCCTCCTCTATGTCTCGCCCTCCGGCAGCTTCGGAGCCGGAGCTACGAAGAGCCAGGTACGATCCCCACCTCTTCTTCTTCTCGCCCTCCGGCAGCTCCTTCATCTAATCATCTTGCTTCTTCTTCTCTAAATCTTGTCTTGTCTTCTACAGATCTGCTGATCCGCTGCTACTCGGAGGAGTTGGAGCTGCTCGTTCTACGTCGTCGGCGAATGCGAGGTAAGAAACCCTAACCCTAACTTCTTCGATCTGACTTCTTCTTCTTCTCCGATCTGACCTCTTTCTTCTTCTTCTTTTGGGTTTTGGTTGGTAGCCATTTGAGGCTAGGGCCAGTGAGGATGCCGGCCCGGCCTCCCTCTGTCTCTGAGGACACGGTGGAGGCTAGTGTCATTGCCATGGCTGATGAGATGAAGAGGGTTCGTGACCTCCCTGGTGACGACGACGACGACATGGGCGACGAAGAGATAGAAGAGCTCTTCGGCCATGGAGCTGTACCTGGTGGAGCTGGCACAAAGGACCCCATCGACCTTGATGGTGACGAAGGTGGTGGTGGAGAAGAAGATGGTGAGAACGCCGACGACGACCAGGACCAGGTATCACGCCCCTCTACCTCCGATGTGTGGCAAGATTTCCAGAAGCTCTTCAAAATGGGTCCCAAAGGTAAGAAGATCAGGTATGGCGCTGTCTGCATCCATTGCAAAAAATAGTACTCTGGTAGATCTGCAGGTGGCACTGGCCACCTCCGTCGTCACAGGGATAAATGTGCTAAGAGGCGAGAGAAAACTAGGGGGTTTAGTCAGTCTCAGATTTCTTTTAATCCTGATGGTTCTATGCGTAATTGGGATTACTGACCTATGCGTGCTCGTACTGAACTGTGTAGATTGCTTGCTAGGGTAGATGTTCCTATCAGCTTTGGTGAATCTGCTGCATTTGAGGAATACATTAATAATGCTCATAATCCTAAGTTTCAGGCTGTCTCTACCCAAACCACAACTAGAGACTTAGCCAAAATGTTTTCTGATAGAAAGAGTAAGCTTGTTGAGGTACTTGCTTCTGATTCTGTTAATTGTGTGTGCCTTACCTCTGATATTTGGTCTGGCAAAGCCAAAGAGGATTATCTTAGTGTTGTTGCTCATTACATAAACCCTGATTGGCAACTAGAGAAGAGGGTTCTTAGTCTTGTACTTATTGATTGTTCCCATAATGGATAGAACATTGCTGATAGAGTTGCATCTGTTCTTGGTGAATATGGTGTGCTTGAAAAAGTGTTTGCTGTTACTTTGGACAATGCTTCATCTAATGTTTCTGCCATGCGTATGCTTAGACATATTTTATCTAAATATCTTGGTCTTGAGATTCCTGTAGATGATCCAAGACATCTCGAAACTGCTGTTACTATGATGTTCTTGCATCAGCGTTGTGCATGCCATATAATCAACCTGATTGTTAAGGAGGCACTAGATTATCTTAAACCTTTTATTAAAGTTTTTAGAACTAAAATATCATTTTTAAACTCATCTAACCAGAGAATTGCAACATACAAGAACTATTGCATTGCTTCTAGTTATAGGCCTAGAAAGTTTCAGTTGGACATGGATGTAAGGTGGAACTCTACATATCTCATGCTTAAGACTTTGTTTCCTCACAAAGATCCTTTCACTACTTTCATACATGCCAACTATCCTATAGGTTAGGAAGGTGAGTTGCTTCTAACTGATGAACATTGGGATGTTGCTGAAAAAGTATTTAAGTTTCTTGAACTGTTCTATGATGCTACTATTGCCTTGTCTGGTGTTTACTATCCTACACCTCCACTTATGCTTCATTATCTGGTCAAGATTGCTATACACCTGAAAAATTATGGTAATGACATTCACTTGAGAAATGTGGTTCAACCTATGGTAGAAAAATATAATAAATATTGGAGGGACATACCTTTGCTCTATTCTTTTGCATTCATCTTGGACCCTAGAGCTAAAATGAAGGGATTTTCAAAAGTGCTGAGGAAGTTGATGAACCTTACCAGTACAGATTACAGTGCTTACCAGGTTGGCACTAGAGCTAGGCTTACTAATGTTTACAATAAATATGAGAAGAAATATGGAGCTGTTAGGTGAGGAGGACAATCCCTCAAAACCTGTTTGGTAAGAAAAGGTCTGCCTGGGATGAAATATATGATGATGATTCTAGTTCTTTTGGTGGGGGTACTTCACTGCTGCATTCTACTCTTAATCTGTCTAGAGATACATCTGCTACTGCTTTGCTGCATGCTGCTACTTCTACAGCTTCTAATGCTTCTGAACTTGCCTCATACTTGGACTGTGACATTGTTAGCCAGTTGGATGATTCATTTGACATCTTGAGATGGTGGCATGAGCACAAACTAACATATCCAGTGTTGTCCATCATGGCTAAAGATGTTTTAACTGTTCCTGTGTCTACCATATCTTCAGAATCTACGTTTAGTATGACTGGCAGGATCATCGAGGAGCGACGGAGGAGGCTGAAGCCGGAGACGGTGGAGTGGCTCACCTGCATCAAGGACTGGGAGTTGGCGGAGGTAAGGCTGCAACACAATGTGGAGGACAAGGAGCTTGAAGAAGCATTTGAAGAACTCTATCTTGATTAGTGCTCCGGCCACCAAGGTACATCACTAAACCTAATCCTCAAACTCTTAATCCTTTTCTAGTTTCCTAATGCTAACTGTCTTCTTCTTTTGTAGAACTGCAGCCGTCGAGGAACTTGATGAAGCTTTTGAAGACCTATAGCTAGATTATAATCTGTCTTCATTCTTTAGCATAATGGGTCTGTAATATGAACTTGGACAGATGACCAATGATGTAAGGACTTTGAACTATTTTGGAGCTTGGCTGTACTCTTTTTCTGCCTAGGGTTTCTCACAAGGGTGAGTTTTACCTAGGTAGGTTTTTAATGAGGCAGCCATTGCACTAAGCTCCAATATATTTCCATTTGCTTATCTTCTTTGTGTGTTGATCTGTGATTGATTGCTTTTTCTTCATTTTCTGCTCAGTTAGACATGAAAATGATCTTGTGCAGTTGATTCTGGTAATCTGGTTAGCAACTTAGCTTGATTATTTGAAGATGTGAACTGTGATATAAATCTGTGATGCTGGACTTCTGGTAATGTAATTGTGGCTTAGTGCCTGGGCCGTGAAAGGTCTTAATGGCTAGAGGGGGGGTGAATAGCCTTTTTAAAATTTTCTACAAAGACAAGCTAAACAAGGTTATCAATATAATAAATAGCGAGATGTGAGTTTTGCTTAGCCTACGGGGTGTTTGCAAGCCACATAACCAATTCACAATTCTAGTAAATTTGCACTCAACCGCACAAGTCAAACCGCACAACTTAGCTACAACTAAAGCTAACTAGCTACACAAGCTAAGAGCTACACTAACAAGCTAGCAAGGTAACTAAGAAATTAATACAAGAGAGAGTTAGGAGGGTATCACCGAGGGGTGAAGTATTGAGCCAACCAATCAATATGATGAAGAGATGAATTCCACAATACACAACCACTAGGATCGATTAATCACAATAAGAAAGTGATGACACAAGATTTATCCTGAGGTTCACGTGCTTGTCGGCACGCTAGTCCCCGTTGTGTCCGTCTTGACCACGTGGTTCAGTGGCTAATCGGTCACACACCGAGCCTCTCAAAAGGCGCCACAAGAACCTACCAAATGGCAAAAGGTTGCAAATGACACAAGCAATCCACTAACGTTGCCTTTGGCGCTTTGCCGAGGTAGGCACAAATCCCTCACAATCACCGGAGGTGGGCAAGAACAATCCCCAACTCTTGCCAACGCCTCCAAGCTGCTCCAAGCCGTCTAGGTGGCGGCAACCACCAAGATAAACAAGAATCCCGCAGCAAATCAACCACCAAGTGCCAACTAGATGCAATCTCACAATGCAAATGCACTTGGATCACTCAATCTCACTTCGAATATGCAAAGAAGCAAGAGAGATGAGTGGGAGGGAAGTTGCTTAGCTCAAAGTGCTCACACGTATGTCAAAGAATGCTAGAGAGAGAGCATTGAGCCGGCCAACGAGTATATATAGACGTACCCCTTCGAATATAGTCGTTAAGCACTCGAAACAGCTGCAGTCGCGCTGACCGGACGCGCTGGTCGCGCGGACCAGACGTGCGAAGCTTGATCGGATGCGCTGGTCCCGTAACGGACCAGACGCACTGGTCAAGCCTGAGCAGCGCTCCAACGAATCAGCGACCGGACGCGCTGTAGAACTGACCGGACACCACAGTGCCAGCGTCCGGTTGGAGTCCAGTAAGCTCCCGCGACGACCAGACGCATTTGGTCGATCGTGACCGGACGCGCCACCGCGTCCGATCAGAAAACCGAGACACACGCAAACGCTGAACACTGACCGGACGCGTCTGGTCAAACAGAGACCGCGTCCGGTCATCTCTGTGACCTCCGTTCGCCTCCGATTGAATCGCCCTTTCACATATGAGCTAGACTAAGTATGTGAGTCACTTTAGCACATGTTTTAGCTCATGAAACAACATGTGACAACGCCTCCAAAACTCGACATTGGCGTAAAGGAAAATAGGCGTTTCAATTCCTCGAAAACTCCTGAATCCCGCCTCGCAAGCTCGGTGGGAGGGAGAAAGGACCCCAAACCCTCTCTACCGCTCAAACTTCAACGCCATCGCAAATGTGCTAACACCACCAAGTGATCACGTCATGTGCGAGTGTTAGTATTTTCACAATCATTTTTCGAGGTGTTATTAGTTCTATCCAAATGCATATGATTATGAAATGCACACCTAGAGGCACTTAGGAGTTCAATAGCCGTGTCATTCCTCTCTTTATAGTACGGCTATCTATCCTATAATGTAACCACACCCACTAGGTGTCTTGGTTAATAAAACACAACCCTTAAGCATATACCTTTGCCTTGATCATGTAGGGTTACGTCCAAATCCAAGTGTGGTCATCATAATCACCATGTCCATCTTGCCACCAACCTTGGAATGTACTAATCCCCATATGCTATATACAACTTAGGCATAGGATTAGTACTTAGGCATTGTCACTAATTACCAACACCAAACATAGAGCTTTCAGCCGGCACGGGCACTGGCGTGCTGTCGTGCCTGGTGGCACGGCACGGCACGGTTATGCCCTGATAGGGTCGTGCCTGGGCCGAGATTTGGGCACGGCGGCACTATCAGGCACGGCACGGCGGGCCGCCGTGCTGCCCGTGCCCGTGCCTCGCCGTGCACGTGCCCGTGCCATGCCAGGCGGCCCGTTTGGAAAACTATAGACCGGAAAAACTATGACCAAAAGTCTTACCGGCTCGATTCGGCTAAAAGGTCAATTGGCCACGAAATTGATCCAATTTTAATTTGTGACAAACTACTTTGATGTTCGGACGTTAGTTTGCCAACTCTGAATAATAAACTATCACAATGTTACTATGTTACCTCATCTGTTATATCATATATGATATGTTTGATATATCTTTGCATACATGGTATATATTTTTTTATACAAAGTTATGAGAAATAACTGTTATATTAGTGGATAAAAACCTATGGTTAACCGGTGAGATCCTATTTGGATCCATTAGCTGCTAATAGCCAGCTATTTAATAGTTCATAGCTAATATTAGCTAGCTAACTATTAACTGCTAGTTGCTAGTTTACATCAACTAATAAGATAATTGTTAGTTGGATATTCAGCTAACAATTAGCTAGACTTATTAGCTAAACATGCTTAGATCCAAATAAGCTAATTATTAGCAACTAACTATTAACTCTATTGATCCAAATACAACCTAAACCACAAGTGAACCAGTAGCACAAAAACCGTTCCATGGTTTGCACTCAGCGCTGGTCTAACGAGACTACAACTGCAACATGGTAGGGTCATGTGCACCCACCTACAGTTCACAAAAAGCAAACAGTACAACTAGTACTCACTCTTGGTTGATCTCACCATGATTCTTCTGCTAGTTGGGCACACATGCACCAAGAGTGTCCGTCCTCTTCTGGTCTGAATATTCGGCACAGTGATGAAAAGCATAGCAATTTAATAAGCGGCTCGCTTCATTCTTCCGGACAAGGAAAAGTATAGAGAGCAGTGTGTTTTCTTTTGAAGGTAGCTTCCATGGTGCATACAAAAGGCCGGTTCCCAGCGATGTAATGTATAGAGAACTGTGTAGCTAGAAAGAAGGATAGAAGCAGCCTAGAACAAGAACAATTTAGAGGTCCAGCCTAATCAGCAAAGCAAACACTTTGTGAAAAATACAGAGAATAAATTAAATGCAATGAGTGGGGAACCTTCTCCTAGTGCTAATAAATTTATTAAAACATACTGATGGCAACAGTCAGCACAAAAAGCAAATCTATTGCAAGTTATGAAGGGAATTGCCATAATGGGACAGGGAGTGAAACATGTAGTTACAAGATATACCTTTCCTGGTCGATCCCTCATTGTTGGGACACGGTTATGAGTCATGGAGAACAAAGTTCGCAGCAGCAATAAGAACTGACAGTTAATGAGTTTTACGAGCAATGTGCAGGGAAAGAAGATGGAGGCCTCCGCTCGAGGCGAAGGCCTGGAGGCTGTGGTGAAGGCACCAGAACGCGGTCGAAGGCGAAGGCTCTTGTGGCACGGGCGGAGGCCACAGTCTGGGCGACGGTTGCGAAGGCCCCAGCGAAGGCATCCCGGGCGGAGGCCCCCGGAACCTAGGAGAGCTCCCGCTCGGCAGCAGCACTAGGCCATGGGCCGATGACGGGCCGTCGACGGTGGCCCAACAAGCAAAGGCGGTTAAAGAAGAAGACACCCAAACTACCCCTGGTGGCTTGTTTCAGCATAGGAATATTCCGAGGATGTACCATAACCGACAGGGGGTAGAATTGTAAAGAGTAGCCATAGCAAACAGTGCCCTATAAAAGGGGGCTCAAACTCTGTACAAGAGAGGTTGGTGAACACATTTATGAAACCCTAATAGTGTCTGGGCCCACCTTCTACACTTCTTACCTTCGCTCAGGGCACTCGATTGGGCGAAGGCTACATCGTGTCCCCTTTGCTGGAAACCCTCATTTTCCAACATTGGCGCCCACCGCGTGTTGGCCAAGCAAAACTCATGATGGCAAGAAAAAGAGCAGCCTCTGCCAGGACACCCGCGGAGCCCTCGACGAGGGGACGACCCAAGCGTAATGCCCGCAACACTTATGCTAGCACCCAGAAGACCAAGTTGTAGAAGAGCCCGCTGTCGAAGATCAGCTTCCAGCGGCCGAAGATCAGCAAGCCCCAGATCCCACTCCGGAGCAAGTGCTCCAACAATTGCAAGCCCAGTTGCAGAGTACACAACAAGAAAGAGATAGGCTAGCTGCAACCTTCGCCGCCAACCAGAGGGCAGCCCAGACTTCATTGCAGGCAGCAGAAATTAGATAACAGTTAGCCATCCTACAGGTGGAGATTCAAAGCATGCAGCAAAGCCAGCCCCAATCCAACACATCTAATTAGCTCCACTCAGCAAATTAAGGCCAACCTAACCCTTCACCAGGTATGGCCGCCCAACCAACCTTCGACACACCTTTCAACTCACCGCCAGCTCAAAGAACCATAGATTCAAGATCCCCACTGTCTGAGGGAATCCAAACCTCACCCTAGCCAACATCTTACAAGCCCATTACCCTACCCAAATTCAATGGAAGGTTAGACCCGCGCCAGTTTATCATGAGTTTTGAGGCAGCCGTAGCCTCCGCAGGAGGGAATGACACAGTCTTGGCCAAGTCATTTGTTATTGCAGCCGAAGGGGATGCACTGGCATGGTACTCAATGTTGAGGCCAAGTTCAGTATATTCATGGGAGGATCTCCGCGACAAGATCATCACTAATTTCAAAGGATTTACCATCGAATCTCTAACGTCAATGGACTTATTTCAGTGCAAACAAAATCAAGGTGAAGCACTAAGGGATTATTTTTAGAGATTCGTGCAGCTTAAAGCGAAGGCACCAAATGTCCCGGAGGATATGGCAATTGAGGCCACAATCAAAGGTCTCCGCATTGGAGCGTTCACAGCTCATCTAGCTCGGGAGAAGCCAAGCACCATAGAAGAACTATATAGAGAGTTTGAGAAGTATTGCAGGTCAGACGATGACCTTTGCAGAAGACTAGAAGAGCAAAATCAGAGCAAACAGTACTAAGAGAATAGTAGGAATACACAAAGGGGTAACAGAAGCCAAGGCCAGTCACAGCCATAGCAACCATCAAACCAACAAGTTTTCAATATTGAGAAGCAAGTGAATAGCCAGCAAGGGCAACAGATGCCGGAGGCAGCCCCAAGTAAAGCACCACAAAAGCAGTACGAAGACAAGAAATACAATCAATAGAAGAACTGGAATAAAAACCAAGAACCAAGGCAGTGAAGGCAGTATTGTTTCTTTCACGGAGAAAACAAAGGGCACATCACCAGAGATTGCCCAAATGCGAAAGAAACTCAGGAGATGATAAAAAGCAAGCCAAATCCCCAACCTCCGCCACAACAACCCGCCAGGGAGGTCAACCACACCTTCGTTGCACCTTCGCAGCAACCATATTGCCCAATCTACCCAAGTCTTAACTCCAATCAAATTCACCCATCCATGTTAGCAGCTACATACTACCTAAACTTTCTACCCGCATTGCGACCAAGCACCCAGCAGCAAGGGCAACCAAGTATTCAGCGAGCAGAAGCCAACCTTACCTACATAAACCCAAGGCCTTCGCACATAACATTCATCGAAACAAGTCAGCCAGCTCAAGTGCACAATAGACAGCTCGAAGCACCTCCACCACCACTGCCACCATAGCTAGCCACCCCCAAAAATGAACCCAACCCAGAGAACCAGCTCAATCCACATACACTACTACCCACCATTGGCATGATACTACCAATAGCCGGAGGCTCTTCAATGGAGTTCCAGACAAAGAAGTAGAAGAAAGATCATCTTAGGCTCGTTAACAACATAGCAGTGCAGGGTCCAGTACGTTATACAGATTGGTCAAAAACACCCATCACATTTTTAGAACAAGACCTCCAGTTAGAGAGCTACCCCCATGTTGACGCTATGGTAATCAAAGCCACTATAGCAGGCTAGAAAATCAGCAGGGTTCTCATAGACTCCGGAAGCTCTACAGACATCATCTTTGTTAATGCCTTTGATCAGATGAAACTAAGCAGAAGCCAACTGCAGCCTTCGGATTCATCACTGATAGGTTTTGAAGGAAAGAGAATCAACACATTGGGAAAAATATCCCTGCCAGTTTCTTTTGGAGGCCAGAAAAATGCCAGGACAGAATACGTGACCTTCGTCGTAGTAGACCTTTACTACCCATACAATGCCATCTTCGGCAGGGGGTTTGCAAACAAGTTCAACATAGCCATTCACATGGGCTATTTATGTATGAAAATGTTAGCTTTGCACGGCACCATCACAGTGCATGGAAGTTAGAAGGAGGCGAGAAACATAGAAAGAGCCATCTACGAATCACAACGCAACATCAATTGTATCGAGACGGCCAGAAGCAACTCACCAGAGCCTCCAGACACGATGAAGGACAAAATAGATCTCAAAGACCAAGAAGAAACAAAGTCAGTCCCATTGGAAGATGCAGTCCCAGATGAAAAGGTCTCCATCGGAGGAAACCTGTCGAAGACAGAAGAAACATAACTCATAGAAACCTTAGCCAAGAACAAAGACGTCTTCGCCTGGTCAGCCTCCGACCTGAAGGGAGTCAGTAGGGATATCATACAACACTCCCTTGACATCAACCCCAAAATGAAGCCAAGAAAGCAACGACAAAGGAAAATGTCAGAAGATAGAATCTTAGTAGCAAAGGCCGAAGTGCAGAGGTTGTTAGATGCAAACGTCATCAGAGAAGTCAAGTACTCAGAATGGTTGGCAAATGTAGTGTTAGTACCAAAGAAGAATGGAAAGATGAGAATGTGCATAGACTTCACAGATCTGAACAAAGCATGCAAGAAAGACCCATTTCCGCTACCAAGGATAGATACCTCCGTCGATAAGGCAGCAAGATGCAAGCGCTTCTCCCTACTAGATTGCTTTTCAGGATATCATCAAATCTGGATCAACAAAGAAGATGAGAAGAAGACAAGTTTTACCACTCCCTTCAGAACTTATTGTTACACCAGAATGCCCGAAGGACTAAAGAGTGTCGGCTCGACCTTTGCTAGAATGACGAAGGCAGTCCATGGCCCATAACTACAGAAAAAAAATCATAGCTTATGTTGATGATATTGTGGTAATCAGCAAGAATGAGGAAGATCATATAACAGATCTAAAGGAAACCTTCGCCAACCTCAGGGAAGCAGGCCTAAAGCTAAACCCAGACAAGTGTGTTTTCGGTGTCAGCCAAGGAAAGATGCTCAGGTACATCATAGGACCCAAAGGTATTCAAGCTAACCCAGAGAAGATGAAGGCTATAATCTCAATGGTGGAGCCATCAACCAAAAAGGAAGTGTAAAAACTCACTAGAAGAATAGCAGCATTGAACATATTCATATCAAAATCAGCAGAGCGCAGCCTCCCATTCTTCAAAGCTCTGAGAGGCGGGAGACCAGGGTCATTCTTCTTGACAAACAGCGAAGGTAAAACAACCACTCATACCTAGAACATCGACAGTTTGCGCAGGTTCTACATATAATTGTAAAGGGGTGGCCTCGGCGGAACTATAAGCGAAGGTCACCTCACCTCTCTCAGTTTTCGCATTTTTCCTTTTACACTTCATGCAAAAGGGCCTGTACTCTTTTCCTCACAAAGGGGGCTCCTAGCGGAGGTGAGGTTTTTAACAAGGCAGAACCTATGTAAAACCCTCTAAAATATAAAGAGGAATTCCATCAAGAATACCACCAAAAGTGAAGGTCGAAAGTGGCTAGCAATGAAGCCACAACATTCGACAATGACATCACGACAAAGAGGACCTTCCACTGCCTTAGCCGAAGGCTCTAAGGCACAGAACGACCTCTGCGGCTAAATTAGCCTGCAACTTTGACAAAGTCTTGTCCATAATCAGGCATCAAAGATTTATCAAAACGGCCAAAAGGCCACAAAACCCGACAAAGACCTACCTTCGCTGTAGGCATCGGGTAGGAAAATACCTAGCAAAGACCTATCTTTATTAGGCACTAGGGGAATATCAGGAATTAATGACTAAAGTACAACATGAATAAAGGCCAAAGATACGCCAGGTACAAAGAAATCCATCAGTCTTATTACGACTTCAAAAACGTATCTAAGCAGTAAACATTGGCCAACCACCAAGATTTATTAAATCGTATAAGTAGTAGACTATAAAACCCAGCGCCTTACCCCAGCACTAGCCTCAGTTAGTGCATTCTCACATTCCTACCTCTAGAAGAGCGCTAGGGGGAAGCCAAACCAACCAAAAATTAGTTTACTATAGAGCAAAGCAAGAGAACCATGGAAGCCAGAGTTTCCTTAGAAACGAGAGAGCAACAGATACCATGCGAAGACTCATAAATATAGTAGCTCGTGCAGCCCAGCGAAGGCCACATTAAGGTTGTACACATCCTCCATGTAGTGTCATACAGCCTCCATGGGGCATTGTATGACCACAGTCCGACGGCAAGCAGCCAGTGTCAAAGGTTGCGGGAGGGTATCGTATGAAGACTCGTAACATCCCCCACAACCGAAGACACCGTCTGGTGCAACTTGGCATCAACCATGTTCAACAGGAGCGCAGCTGCTCCAGCGTGGCCGAAGGCAACAACAAACCAATCCAGGTGCAAGTGAAGACAATGCTCAAGAAATGCTTCACCAACCTCCGTTGTTTGCTCAAATTGCTCTGTGGCCTCTGGAGAAGCAGCAAGATCGAAGACTAGCATGCACCAAGAAGGCTAAAGGTGTGCCAAAGCCTTCGCAACATCGGCAAGATCAAACACGAGCACCTCAGCCTCTCCACTATGACGCGCAAGCTCATCCTCAACGGGAGCTAGAGAAAAGAGCAGCGGAGGCAAGAGCAAGAAAGTAAGCACCGGAGCCTCCGCAAGCCATACAAGGTCGAAGACTAGCGCCTTAGCTTTTCCGTGTGGATGCATAGACTCGTACTCAGCGTCGACAGGAGAAGAGAAGAGCGGAGGCGAGAGCAAGAAAATAAGTGCCATGTGCTAGAACCCTTTGGCCTAAGTAGCAACTATAACCAGAATCTTCAATGAAACATGCGCAATTGAGCATTTCAAGAAAAATTCATTTGAACAAAAGTGGATATGATTACAACAACAGCGCAGTAAAAGTGCAACAATACAAAAGCCCAAAGGCAATAACAGAGTAAAACATAGAAAGCATTAAGCCTTCCAAAACATCTACAAAGGCACGAAGGCCAGTCAAATAAATCAACATAAAACTAAGGTCGAGGCCCTCACCAGGCTAGTGACCTAGCAAACTCCACACGTTCATTATCAATATCGCACTTCACGAAAGCTAACATGTCACAAACAGAATGACGGGGGAAAGCTACTCGCCAATATTACCATAGTTCGCCACTAACATAAATCTCGTCTTGATACATAGTGATAGGGGTACGTCCTGCATAGGCCTAGAGAAGGAGACCTGCGCAGGACAAGTTCACAATTTAGACCTAAATATATACAAAAGGGCAGGCGTTTGGAGCACATCGCCTTCGACCAAGCCTAAAAACTAGCTAAAACCTAGACATTACACCTCCGGATCAGCACGGGTAGGCGTAGGCTCCCTGGACTTCGGGACCTTAGCGGCAGGGGAAGGAGCCTTTGGAGCCGGTGCCTCTGTAGCCTGGGAAGACTGTGCCCCAGCAGTACCTCGCACAACCTCCGCCTTTTGTAACTCCTGCAGAACAATACAAAGCTATGAACACAACAAACAAATGACAGAAAACCTTAGTGAAAAAAATAAGCTGCGAAAAACCAACCTCAGCTCGGCGTGCCTCTGCCATCGAGCGAGCCTCTGCCCGGCCAAACTTCACCCAAAATGACTTCATGAAGTGGCAAACAGACCTTCTCATGTAGCGGGAAGTCACTTCGAGCTCGGCTGGGCCCTCAAGGTCCTTTTCCTCCACGCCTTCGATGTGCGGGCAGCCGTCGTGCTTCAACATCTTGGAAAGGTTGGTGGCGGAGGCAAGGGCTCCAAAGTCAACAGTGCCACCAACAAAGTCAGGGAGCTTCATGAAGTTGGCCTTCATCCAGGAAAAATGTTGAACGCTGAAGGCTCGGAGGGCAGCGAAGACGTGGAGCCCCCGAAATGTTTGAGGGCACCCACGTAAAGTTCAGCTGCGGCCAGTCCAATAGCTTTGGTGTCCTCAAGGCGCTTAGTCAGCATGTCCACTTGCGCCTTCAAGGCAACACTAGACTCCCTCTCGGCATCCACCTCCTTGCGAAGGTTATCGGCCATCTCAATAACTTTTAGGGCGTGTTCCGTAGCCAATTCCTCGGCAACCTTCACGCCCTCTACCTCCTTGTTTAGCAAATCAACCTTCTTCTGCAGCTCTTCCAACTCAGCATGGGCGATGCGGAGACCACCAACCTCCCTACAAGCCGAGTCTTCTCGGCCTCAAGAGTTTCCACCTCTTTCTTTAGGGCCTCGATGGCCAGGTTACAGTTGACCACCTCCTGCGTGCCACGCTCCTCGATGGCCTTTGAAAGATAGTAGCTCTATCAAAACGAAGGTCAGCCACAGCACAACAGAGCAATGATAGAGAAAATGAAAAAGAAACGTACCATGCATTTCTGCTCCAAGTTTATCCATAGCACTTGAAGTAATCAACATTCTTCAAGTGGTGGCAGAGGCGGCCTAATAGCAAATCAAGCGTAAGAAACGTAAGACCAAAAGCAAGAAAACAAAAAATATAGAAAAGGCAACCTCCTATATCAATGTAAATAGCTTCAAGGACATTTGCCCACCCACTTATTGTGCTATCGGAGGCAACTGCAACAACAACCAAACATCAGCAAAACTCAAATAAAATAGAGACAGCATAGAAACAGAAAACAAGAAGCAAAAGCAACCTTCGTCGCCAGCCAGGCCCGGGCCAGATGGGTGAGGAGTTGCACCCACAAGCAGAGGCCTCGGAGGTGCTCCCAAGCAAATCCGGGTGAGGTCCACACCCAAAGGATCGTTGGGCTTCTCGTTAGGGTTCCCAAGGGCCTTTGTCAAGCTTGCTGAAACAATCAAAATAGGTCAAATCCTGATAAAATTTAAAAGACAAACAACCATGCAAAGTAAAGTCAAAGGGCAACTCACCTAGATGCAAAGGGCTTGGAACAACATCTGAGGCTCCAGCCTCCTCAATGTGGTGAGTTGTGGCCTAAAACGCCACGCTCTAGAATGAAGCAGCTGGAGAACACGCCTCCGCCTCGTCCTCAGACACCTCCACAAGAGTAGCCGCATGATGGCGATGGTCCACGCTAGCGGCCTCCTTCTCTCTCGGTGGGGAAGCATCGCCACTACCGGTATCTTCGCCCTCAGAGCCGGAAGAGTCGTCACCCAAAACGACAGGTATAGGCGCCATGATGGAGGGTTCGGCAGTGGGGCCACCACCAATTCCTTGAAGGGCGGTGTCAATAAAGTCGTTGCCACCAAGATCTAAAGAGGCGGCAGAACGCTCGCCTCCCATACCGGCAGCCATGGAACCAGTGCCTCCGCCAATGTTTTTCGCAACCTCCTCACCATCATCAGCGGAGGCAGCGGCGGAGGCATCGGCAGAAGCTGCTACGGTCTTCTATCTCTTGCTGACGACCTTGGACGCACCAGACCCATTTCTCTTCTTCGCCTCCGCTGCATCAGTCACATTCTTGGCGGCAGCCTTCTTCGCCTTGTCTTCAAGAAATTTATGTACCTTCGTAGGCACATCATGTTCTTCATGATGGATCCTAAGATCCTTGAACACCCGATTGAGACAGGGCATCGTACCGCAATGGCCCTATGCGCCAGATACTCTTTGTCGGACATCTCATGAGCCCCCGCCTCCGTGGACTTCACAAACTTTTTGGCGGCCCTACCCCCCTTCGGCTGTAGACCGAATCAGGGAAACAAAACCCCAACACCTTTGCCAAAAAGAGGAAGGTTGACCATCTCAATGGTCATGGCAGGCCTATTCCTACCAAGGGGCCAGCAGTTAGCTGCCACCATCTCCTCCACCAGATCCTGACCTCCAAAGTACCGGTAGGCCAAAGCAAAAGCCTGTCGCAGGCTTCGCACCCCTCAGCAGCCTCTAGACCCGAAGTCCCTTGAGTCGAAGGCTTCATCGGAGTCATCACCGAAGCCAACAGATAGCGGGTGTTCTTCTTTTCGTCTAGACCAGTAGATGTCAAGCCACCAGTCCTCATGTAGAACCAGTACTGCATCCAATCCTTTGACCACTTGTTCTTCTGAGCGAAAGAAATCTCCAACTTCTCGCCCTTCTGATTCCTTTGTGGCATAAAAGCGCAGCTTCCATACTGGGCTACCAATTGGCCTTCGCCAACCCATTTAGGCTGACGCTAGAGCTCGTAATACTCGCAAAAAGGTGCCAACGTTGGGCTCCGCTCCATAAGACAAATACGCCCAACTGAACTTGCTCAAAGTAACAATACCATTGGGGTGAGATGATGTAGTTGTACCTCAAACGCTTCCAAAACATGGCGAAGGAAATGGGCAGCAAGGAAGCGAAGGCCGCAAAGGAAAAAAATCCTTAAACACCACAGCGTCAGCAGCCTACGGCTTGGGAATAGTTTCCCCTTGTGGAGGTTTCGCTTTAGCTTCGCCAAAAACACCCAACTTCCGCTGATCTTCTATCATATCCTTCATCATGAGCGAAGGCCCAAAATCCCATGTCCTGCTCGAGCCAGCCATATCCTTCGCTTCCTCGGCAGTAATGAGGTCGATGATGGAGGCTTCGACGCTTCCGAGATCCTCCGCAAACTCCTGCGCCTCCACACTAGCGACCATACACTCCTCAAACAGTGCAGACCACCCACTCACCCTAACACCGAGAAGGCAATGGTATGGACCGAAGACAGAAGCCCGACGTGGAGGAGGACTAATAGGTGAAGCCACTTCCAAGACTTGGCGACAGCAAAAAGGGAGCGAAGGCAAGCGCCAACTAAGCACAAAGGAACAGTGTAGAAAGCAACAACAGTGAAAGCGATGGCTTAGATGGGGATAGGGGGAGCCTTCACCTACCGACCCTTATACAGCATCCATCTCGCCGCTTCAACTTCCGGGGCCAACGGTCGCATCCGTTCAAAAACATGACGGTTCCAGAGCCACCGCGGCGAATCAAGTAGCGACACGTCACCAACGCATCGGTCTGATCTAGGTGACCCAGGAGGGAAAGGGGGAAGCCTCCGCATGCGCAAGAGCCTCCGCGCCTCATAACCTGAGGACTAGGTTTTGAGGGCAAGGTCCGCCAGCATCAGACCATGCCCTCAAGGGGGGAACTGTTGGGACACGGTTATGAGTCACGGAGAACAAAGTTCGCAGCAACAATAAGAACTGACGGTTAACGAGTTTTACGAGCAATGTGCAGAGAAAGAAGACAGAGGCCTCTGCTCGGCCGACCGCTCGAGGCGAAGGCCTGGAGGCTGCGACGAAGGCACCAGAACGCGGTCGAAGGCGAAAGCTCTTGCAGCATGGGCGGAGGCCACGGTCCGGGCGACGGTAGCGAAGGCCCCGGCGAAGGCATCCCCGGCGGAGGCCCCAGAACCTAGGAGAGCTCCCGCTCGGTGGCAGCACTGGGCCATCGTCCGATGACGGGCCGTCGACGGTGGCCCAACAAGCAAAGGCGGTTGAAGAAGAAGACACCCAAACTGCCCTTGGCGGCTTATTTTAGCATTGGAATATTCCGAGGATGTACCATAACCGACAGGGGTTAGAATTGTAAAGAGTAGCCATAGCAAATAGTGCCCTATAAAAGGGGGGCTCAAACTCTGTACAAGAGAGGTCGGTGAACACATTTATAAAACCCTAATAGTGTCTGGGCCCACCTTCCACACTTCTTACCTTCGTTCAAGGCACTCGATTGGGCGAAGGCTACATCGTGTCCCCTTTGCTGGAAACCCTCGTTTTCCAACACTCATAAGAGTGTATTGCATTGCATATTGAAACGAAGGGGAATGTTGGCTCATGCGCATGGTATAACTGGGCAATCAGGGGAGAGATTCAAAGCTTGTGAGACCAAATAAAAGAGATTCATAACTTAGCACGGGCTACTCAGGAAAGGAATAATAGCAGGAAAGAGCGCGCGCGCTAGCTAGAGTCAATTTGGGGCATTTGCTTGCTTGTTTACTTAATTATTGCCAATGATTTTATGAGATATTCTTATTTGGACAAATGAAAAACACTCACACATAATTGTATTTAGTGATGACTGATGTTTCAGATGCAATCGACATTGGCTTTTACGTACATATGGTAGGAGTAGTAAACATCACACTCCACTTGGCATGACACTAAGCACAAAATATTCATGACGAGCTGTAAGTCAGCGAGGTGCGTGTTGGATGCCCTGGACAGTCACGCATGTGCTGCGGCGTACGTGTCCCTGTCGCATGCAGACGGCAACAGGTAGGGTTTTGGATTCCTCGTGGGACATGGTCGGCAAGAGATTGGGTGTCCGGTGGCTAATAAGTCGTCGCGCGCGGCGCGCCGGCGGATGGCGATCTGTCGAGCGCGGAGCAGAGCAGAATGGGATCGCCGTTCCTCGTTCAGCCGTTGAGGGAGGCATCGTCCGACGAAGCTTGTGTTGTCGTACGTCCACGACATGCATGTCGTCCTCATTAGTCATCATTACCACCCCGCCCCGTGTGACGGTGTGCTTCCAAACTAAGTAAACCAGCAACCTCTTCCCTGTGCCATCTATGTAGTCCTGGTCATTTTCGATGCTTTGGGTCGGCCTCCGATACGGCGATACTCACTTTTTGTTCAACGGTTATACACTCGTTGTAGCAGTGTGCATGGGAGTAGTGCGCCAAGAGGGTGTACATGTTTCTGTGTGTGTTGCGCAACAAGGACCGATGCTAGCACGAGTTGTACAACGATGACGACGCGCGCAAGCACGGCCGCTGCGACAGGAGGCGAAGTGGCGAACAGAGAAGGCTCGTCAGCTAGATAGAACGCGCTGGCAAGTCGCGACGAGCAGTGGCGCATCCACTCGTCCATATCGACATCGACATGTGGGCGTGAAGGCAGTGCCCATTGTCACCAAATACTAACTAGATTTATAAAAAATATTAGCACAATTGTATATCAAAATAAGTTTATTATAAAAATAAATTTAATGATCTATCTAATAATACTAATTATATTTTATAAATTTTAGTATTTCATATATTTGGTTAAAATTGGGTATGTTTGACTTCTCGAGAAAAAGACGGAGTGAGTATATATATGGAGGACTCATGGTAACTAGCAAATATTCCTTGAGACACATAGGTGTTTATCAAATATTTTTAAATGTAATGTTAGATTTGAATTCTTGATATGTCAATTCATAATATACTACTTTAGATTCATGCACTTTGTTAAAACACGCAATCACTGTCGGACTATCACTGACGGTTAAGATGGAGCCGGTAGTGATAAGTGTATCACTGTCCGTTTGTGTGATAGCTGGACTATCAGTGTCGCTTCGTAGCTCTAACCGGCACTATTAGGCATAAGGGGTGAAATGGATACAAGGGTGAAATGGGCACAAACTATTGTGTTGTATAAAAAAGTGTTTCTAGCCTACCGCACAAAGTTTTACAACATAGTTACAACCCTACACTAGCATATCAATTCTAGTAATGTAAAGACATGTAAGTAATTGCACAACTGTAAATACTCAAAGTAAAGAGAGGGTTAGGAATACAGCGATGTCCGCAAGGTATTTCTCTCCCTTGATTCACGCAAGGACCAAGTGCTCTCTACGGGTTGATTATTTGACACTCTAGCACGGTGAATCACTTACAACCGTTTACACCATGACTTGAGCCTCTCACAGTCACCACCAAGAGATCACCAAGCTCCTCAGCACCAAGTCGTCTAGGTGATGCCGATCACCAAGAGTAATAAGCACAAACTCTCACTTGATCTAAACAAGTCTAATGAGGAAGGTGGATGCACACTTGCTACTCCCTTAGCACTAATGGAGTCATTAATCTTGTAATTAGTAAATCACAATCACTTCACTAAGCTTGAACTCTCCCTTGCTCTCCAATATGTCTAGCACACTGATGTGAATGGCAAGAGAGGTGCCATGGCCGAGATGGTGGAGTATAAATACACCCTACGCCAAGAACTAGCCATTACTGTTTCAAGAACTTAGAATGACTCTACAAAATACATGTTAGTCACAATGACTATATCGTCATTAATCGTCAAAACCGAATTAGAGACCTAGATGTTTTCAACATAATCTTAAAAAAAAAGAGTTGTACACTACTATTATGTTCTGTGCGGGGATTGAACATTTTATATAATACTCTTATGATACAAATATACTTCAACGCAAGAAGCGTGATTGCAAACATAAGCTAGAATCATTCTGATAGGCCACCAGTGGTCGGTGGGAAGTCTGCAAAAGTCTGATATCCCGGTAGAATAGACCAAGTGGAATTAGCAGCCAAACGGAAATGAAAATTTTTTAGCAGTTTTGAAATGGAGTAGGTCACTTTCTGGTGCTACACTTTCGGCAAACACACCTTTCTGAGATGTTCTTTGTTGTTTCGATGCCGATGTAGTGCACCAAAAACAAACAAAATTAGTCTTGTAGTGCAGCTGTGCAGGAATAACCGAGGGCGAATTGTGAGGGGACGGGGAGTCGGGGACCCATGCATCTCTCAATCACTTTACGTTTCTGACCCTTTTTTTGACGTTTCAAGGCTATAAGTGACGACAAATAGTCTTCTTGTACTGTAGGGTGCCTTTTTAGTTTGTAGTAAATTCATTTCTAGAGTAGTGATTCAGAAAAATTGAAGTGGTTCATTGCAATTTCTGACCTATTTTCGCATCAGGACGAAAGGTTAACAATCATATGTATCTATATCTATACTATAAAGGAGCGAAGGAATTCAAAAATACTTGTTACCTCAAAAGTCTCCTACCCACTTACTATTTACACCCTCTGACAGGCGGTCCCAAAAATCAAAAGAAGGATACTTATGTGACAAAACACGCTTGGCTGTTGCCAATCTGCCCTCCGCTCCAAAATTTCCTTACGCGCTGCGAACGTACCCGCGAACGCTCATACCTGCTCTCCTCCGACACCGCCAAACGCCCTGCTTCTTCTCTCTCTGCTCGCGAAAACTATCGCGCTCCCACGCTCACGCCGCCACGCGAACCGCCGTCCCGAGCCGTCGTGGTCTCTCGTTGCACGCCCTCGTGGTCCCTCGTCGCCCCGTGCGAGAGGACACCGGCGGCAGCAACGGGCTAGTGCGGTGGCAGGGGGAGGTCTGCAGGCGGCGCGGTGGCTCTGCGCACCGGCGGCTTAGTCGTCACCGGACTCGGGCACCAACACCTGCACCCCGACCGGTTCCGCCGCTAGGCCCTGCACGCGTACACCTTTGACAAGGACGCTAGGAGCGGGCCTCCGTCCGGCGACGAACGGCCGGCAGCCATCGCTGCGCACGACCCTGCCCGCGTACACCTTCGATGCGGACACTAGGAGTGGGCCTCCATCCAGCAACGAACGGTTGGCAGCCAGGCACGTCGCAGAACACTATCCGGCGAAGTACAGCCGCCGGCAGCGCATCTCACCCTCCCTGGCGCCCTCGCGACCGCGTGCGGCGATGAGGCCCGCTGGCGGCGGCGACCCTCCGCCTCCACAAAAACTGCCCCAATCCCGATCCCCTCACTTCTTCGAGCGGCGGAAGCGGCGCCCTCGCGACCACGCGCGGCGATGAGGCCTGCTGGCGGTTGCCGCGGTGGGCTGCTGGTTCTCGGCGTCACGCTCTCGGTGCCGGCGCTGCTCCGTGGCTGCGCGCTGGGTAGCAAGGGGAGGATGGGTCGGACGCCCCGGCGGCAGCGACGGCGACAGCGATGGCCCCATGGAGGAGAATGAGCGCAGGGTCCTTTACGCCGCCATCGAGAGCGTCGGCAAGGGGTGGAAGTGTGCAACGGCTCCGGGCTCTACCCCGACCCCTGCACCCGGTCTCCCATCCAGGTGCGTCCCTGCCTTGCTACCTGCGTGCCTGTGCTTTCGCTTTCACATGAATCTATGCTACTGTGTTGTTTGATTTCCTGGCCCGCCTATGTTTATCATGTTCTTAAGATACACAAAGCTTTTCTCTTCGTTTGTTTGTGTGCCTGCGCTTTCCCTTTAATGCCTGTTACGGTGCTGTTGACCTTCTCTGTCGATCCTCGTGACTAATTGACACTCTATCTCATACATAACGTAAGTGCACTCATCTGAAACACCTGGCACCCCTTTTGCTTCAATTATCTGCTATATTGCTATTGCTTTTCTTTCCTTGTATTATATATGGTTTAATTGATGCTGCTGTACTGAAAGGGTTACATCATGCAACTAGAACTGTAATGCCTCTTTGATATGTCAATTTGTAGAGAAGTTTTCATTCTGCCCCTATTTCATTAGTGCCACTGTGCATACTATTAAGGGTCTTTTTTTCTACTATGTCATTATTGTAATTCCCTGAATGTCCACAATAAAACCTTCTCATGGTATGGTATAGGACAATGTTAATTATGTTAATTCTTGAAGTGCGGACAGAAATTGTCAAATTATTCCTGCCATTGTTCATCCTTTCTATTGTTTCTGAAACCATGCTGCACATTCAATTGAATTTCTTTCCTGACATAGTCATAATCAATAGTAGTACCTGTGTTTAAATTTTCAGGATGGATTTATATCCTATATCCATAGTGCATGCCCCTTAGGCTATACTAAATTTAAAATTGTGCTTTGTACAAAGTGTACATTAAATAGAATGCTCCAAATTCCAATTGTTTTTACATGTTTTAGTCTGGTATAGGGAGATGTTCAGTTGTTCATTATACTAAGGTTTGGAGCATTTCAGTTGTGCTTAGGTTGTTATTGCCTGATATGCAGGTGCATTCAAGCATTGCTCCATAATTCGTTAGGCAATTGTAGTACTTTGAATGAATCATTTACACCTCAAAATTTAAAAATGCATACAACACCGAAGTTAAACATAACATTTTGTGCAACTTTTATCATGCAAATTGATATGTTTACCTGCACTGCACACCTTATAATAGTTTCCAAATAGTGTAGGAACTAATGCTCCGCACATGCAAATTGTGACTTTTTTTTAATACGCTCCTGTGTATTCCTATTGCTGATATTCAGTGGATTGAAAATGGTTTCCTATTTTTTTTATGCCTGTAAAAAGGGATTGAAGGTCCACTTGCAAAATTCCATCTGATTCGATTATTCCTTACCTTCCAGGTTTGCTCTGCCGGACCAAAAGAGTTATGTTAAGAGCAGTTCAGGAAATGCTCAATTCTCTCTGTATTCATGGATGTTATCTTTACTCATAAATCATTTTTAGATGTTTAGTTATGAATACACATAGCACAGTAAGTAAAAAAAAGAACTATTATTATTGATTGCACTGTAGGGTAAGGTAAACATATATAGCTATTGGTGTCACCTCCCATCTTTAGTGGCTTTTCTTTGCTAGATTTCATGCTTCATTTTTCTTCTTATTAAAATGGTGATTCATTAATGTTTATTCAGTTATTTAAGAAAACACAAAAAGCACATGAGTTTGTAGGAAATTGAGTGTAGCGCACCTGATCTTGCCTTTACTGTTTCATTATCTGCATCTAGCATTTTGATTTTCCTTTCAAGCGAAATTTGTGTTTTTTTTGCCACACACAAGAACCCTTCTTATGTGGATGGATGCTTCCAGTTTATTATCACTAACATAGGTCTCCTCATGGCCTACCTTTCAACTATTAGGATCCTGATTTCCATACATGTGCTATAACAGATTGATTTAAAATGATTTATGAATCCTCTACTCATAATAGATATAGCATTTTCTTTTGTTTTCGGTTTCATTCCAGCTATGCCAAAAACCATGTCATTTGCCACTGCTACATGCAAGCTATTTGCTACATAACGTACAAGTCAATTGTCCGGTTTTATCCAATCAATATGAAGGTGAATTGTCTAATTCTACAAGTTTTCCTCTGGTCCATCCCATGGAGTGTCTCAGTTTACACATGCCGCCATGTTCCATTGGAACATTTGCTTCATTGGTTTTCACAAGAAGATGACTGAACATTCTCCACGTATTAGAAATAATTCAGTGCTTAAATTTTGTAAAGTATGTTTCTTAATCTAATTTAAAGACCTACATTTTTAATGCACAAACTCAAGATATGTAGCCCACCGCAAAGTGTTGACCTTGCCATCATTAGATGTCTATCAGATGGATTTTCCAGTAACCTGTTACCTCCTTGTTACTTCCATAAATCCATGTACTTGCGTTTCATTTTACATCTCACTGCAGTTTAGGTACCAGATAGCCCCATATATTGTCTCCAACTCAGGCAGAAGAACAAATGATATGTCGTTCCACGAGATGAATGAGTATTCATGTTACTGTCTTACAAAGTTGCTCCTTTCAGTTCCAAAAAAAATTAATGCTAAAAATTGCTGTTTTCTTTTGGTTATTTGAAGGAAAACCTCAAGGATTTTGACAAACATAGCCAATCTACCAGTGGATTGTTTGGGCAGTAGTCACAAGTATAACATTCAATTTTAGTGTGGGTGATACCTTGACATTATTATTTTTTCAAAAATGAGTGTGGGTGATTTAAATCACTCTTGTGAATTGATACGAACATTATGTCCGTCGTTAGTTGAGTGTATTTGCATTTCTTCATTTGACACCAAAAATTATTTTAGTTAAAAAAATTAGCCATATTGATGTCGCTTGACTTCAGTTCATTGAAATCTGGTTGCAAGCTCATATGTGTGTTCTTCCATAAATCATGTCATTGTTGAATTAAACTACCATGGGAATGGCACCAAACTTTAACTCCTGAAATTCATGTCTGCAATGTAAGATGAATTTTACTTTCTACCTGTGGACCGATGTTGAAATTATTGCAAACAAGCTTAAGCAAATCATCTCAAACTCTGTTCCTCCAAGAAATGTTTGATTGTTTTGAAGTCCTGTTCTGAACTGTAACTTAATATGCACTTGGAAAATGAAGATTGCAGAGGGAGAAAACTAAGAAAGCACAAAGGTCATGAAATATTCATAGTTCGATTCTTACTAATTAGGAGATGAGGCGACAACATTTCTACTAATTTTTAAATAATCTGGATGACTTGTTAACTAGATCTTTATTTATGTATCCTACAATATCAAGGTTTCTCATTTATCACAACCATAAACACGTGTGTGTCGCACGTGCATTTCCACTAGTCTATATAAAATATTCTTTCCATTTTGACGTTATAAACTTTTTAAGATAGACTAGTCTATAGGGAAAAAATGCTGATAGACATTATAAATTAATATAGATGTTTCGCACCACAATTACAACGCGTTGTATGCAACCATGCAGATTTGCTGCACTGAATAGAATATTGGGCCATGCATTATGGTTTTTTAACAATGCTAGAACATCAGCATTATGGGATGGAGATGGACTAGTGTGGTCTTGGTAGCATGGAAATGGAGTGGCAAAGGCCGACATGTGCCCTATCCTTGTTTGGGGCTCACTAGTCAAGAGAGAAGCCATAGGAGATCCACCATGGCATGTGATGTCCGGGTATGGAGACCCCTTGGATTCAAAATTTCAAATAACACCCTATTTCAAATTTAAGGATCTAAATGATGTATAGGGATAAGTGTGTGGACTTGAGATGACATTTTTTAGAGTTTTAGGAACTTGTATGACACTCTAAGAATAAGTTTAAAGATTAAAAATGAATTTTAAAAGTGCGGAGACAAGTTTAAGGATCAAAATTTTTTTAAAAAAGTTCGGAACACAAATAACTCCCAGTGATAAGCTGCTCGTGTACTTTACTCAAAGTAAAATATTACGCGCTACATATGCTCCCAACAGAGAACAGACAGTTGTGCATTTACACACATAAAAAAAGACGGTTATGCAAGTTCTTTACGGCAATCAGCACAGCAAACTTAGCTTGACTAGATCATATAGAAAGCACGTATCTGCTGCTTTGAAACCAAATCGGTGGATGTGCAACTGACTATCTGAATCGATTCGATCGATCAAGAAACAAACATAATTGTTCTTAAAAAGGAAAAAAAATAACACCGCATACAAATATGGTAGAATCGAATGGAATTCCGATGGCTCTAGTTTATTCTCCGTAGGTAATCACAGTGAACCCGGCTTTTTGCACACCACTCATGTCCTCTGGGGCCTAAAGATTTCACGTAAACCAAAAGAAGAAATTGTTAGAAAGCATCCTTTTAATTACAACTACAGTTGCAAATAATCTGTGAACACAAGGTTGATATATGTCCTTGTGGTTCGGATTTGTGATGAGTGATTGTCAACGTGATTCGCGTATTGGGTTGAGTGTGTGAACTAACCATAGCGGGAGTTGGGTTGTGCAACATGTCTCTTGACTTGTGGTGCACAGATGTGGAGCTCGGAGGCGGTGGTTGACGATGAGGGGAATGTCAAGTAAGACGTGCCATGCCGATGGACTGAGAGTGGTGAAGGACGGACGTGAGGATTGGACCGAGGGAACAGGAGGCCGGGTGACTAGCCACGGTGGCTAACATCTGGGGACACTGACAAGCGCAAGTGTACATGAGAGTGACTGTGTTGACCGAGCCACGACAGCGGATGTGCAAGTTGAGCAGAGGCTCTGGAAGACTTGGCTGTCGGCCGGTCAAGGACGGAGGTGACACGCGTCAAGTTGCGGGGGACGCGTATGGAATACGCTACTCACGGACGGTTTGGTGGTTTGGGCCTCAAAACCATCAGGTGGACGGTTTCCGGGTTTGGACCTTAAAACCCAGGCGGAGGTTCCGAGAAGGAACAGACGACACATGGTGGCATCGAGGAGTTCGCGTTGAGGCGAAACTATCTCATGAAGGGCGCGGTGGCCGTTGGATGAAGACTACCTCATGTTGGATCATAACGCCCTTGGGTTAAGTGGTTCGACTCAAAATATCTAGGGGCATGTTTGGATTGTGTAAGCCCTGTTAAATAAGGATGAAGGAGCCCCAATCTCCCTTACCTCTTGCCACTTCATTTCATCTCCTTAGGTTTTCCCCTCTCTATGTTCTTCTCAAGAGGTCCACCGATGAACTAGTGTCCCGGTGTAATTGAACCTGAGATCTTGGTTGGGAATGGAGGCCCTAACCTCCTCGTGTCCTCCGAGATTGGATTTGTGAGGTGCTTTTGTGAATCACGTTTGTGTTCTTTGTGTTTTTGTTTTTTCCCTTTCTTTCTGGGCTCGATTCGTCATTTTGAGAGCGTTTTGACTCGTTCTTTTTATCTGAGATGGACTAGGACATGAGTTGATCCCTTCCACCAAAGCATTTCATCTAATTCCTCACGAGTTCATAGATAGGGGCGAATCAAGTTATAGGATTGAAAAACTAGGGTTCGTTGCAATTTCTTGATTTCCCGTTGATTGGCTTTGTCTTGGGTGATGATCTTTTAGGAGTAGCCTATCAACTCTGTGTTAATCCTCTCTGCAAAGTTTTAAGTCATTCCGAATTAATTTGATCGAGCTTTGGGTGTTGAATCGAATTTTCCCAAGAACTGCTCATAAATACTAGACACATCCGATGTGAATGTCAGACGTGTCCGGTATTTCAAAATTTTGAGTTTGGAGCTAAAATTTGGTGGAGACCTACCTCAAGGTGTCTAGAAGCTGCAGTTAAAATTTCATAATTTTTGGACATCATTTGCTAGGGTTTTCGATTTTTCTCCTAAAATCGCTTTGTGCTGTTCAGCTTATCGTACATGTCCGGTATTTGCTGACTGTGCTCAGTTCAGCAGGTTTTCTAAGGTTGTTCTTACCGGACGTGTCCGGTGCAGTTCCCGGATAGGTCTGGTGTGAGTTGCTAGCGTGCTTTTTCTTCCATGGTTTGTTGATTTGAGCTACGATTCGTTTTTCGTCTGTTGCGTTGGCTTTGTGGTGTCCCGCTGTGTTCTTAGGAAGCATCCACCCAATCATTTGGGTCGTGGGCATCACGGTGTTTGATTTGCATGTTTTGTGGTGAGTTTGGGATAGTGGTCGAAAAGTTTTGAAAGAAATTTACGGCTCCCATTCAATCCCCTCTGGTCGCCGTTTTTGGTCCTTCAATTGGTATCGGAGCCGGTTAAGGATGATTCCACCTTAATCGGTCTGTGATCCACGAAGACGGCATAGAGCACGGTTTTGGCAAACCGCCGTTCTTCGATGGAACAAACTACCCCTATTGGAAGATTCACATGTAGGCGCATCTTCGGGGGATTGATTGGAAAGTTTGGAAGATTTGTGAGAATGCTAATTACATTATGCTTGATGCTCGCAACATGCAGGATCAAATTGATCAACACAATGCAAATAGCAAGACTCGTAGTGTTCTCTTTTTGAGTCTTTCGCTTTCTGAGTTTGAGAGAGTCTCCAAATGTACGACAGTCCGAGAGATCTGGATGAGGCTTCAGAGCTATCACGAGAGAACCGCATATAGATCAAACCAGACTCTTTGAGATGTACAAGCAAGAGGATGAGAACTTCTCTCAGTTGGATGGAGAGTCTATCGATGCCATGTTCTCTCGCTTTCAGACGATTGTGAACAAGATACGAGCAAACAAGCCGCAGTTACCTTATGATGATTATGAGAGGGCACTCAAGTTACTATATGCCCTAGATCGGAAGGTTTGGGATATAAAGGTGTCCGCTATGATTGAGTCTGCGAACTATGACACCCTCACCATGGATGAGCTTTTCAGCAAGCTCAAGTCCACCGAGATCGATTACCAGACCCAAGCCAAGATCAGGAACCCATTTGCACCTACCATGGCTTTGGTCTCAGGTAACGGCTAAAGTTCTTTAGCTAACTTTTCACATATGTCGTTTGCCTTATCTTCTTTGGTGTCTGTCATAGAGGAGCAGTTGGAGGCCCTTAGGGACGATGAGCTGGCACTGGTCATCAGCTGGTTCTCACGCTTTCACAACAACCGTTTGAATCGCTAGCGCGGTAGTGGTCCAAAGGAAGGATGCTATGGCTGTGAAGACCCCAACGACTTCGTCACCCACTACCCCAAGAAGAACCAGCACTCCTCCGACAAGTACGACTCCAGCAAGTGCAAGGACAAGCGCGAGTTCACCTCCGGCAAGCACAAGTCGAAGGAAGAATTTGACAAGGAGGCGCTCAAAAAGATGTATCTCAAGAAGGCCAAGGCCAAGGAGCGCGCCTTTCTTGCCTCCCTCAGTGACCTTGACAACGACACTGATGACGACCGCTCTTCTTCTCCCTCGAGCGATGATGAGCCCGAGAGGAAGTGCGAGGACAAGCTCACTGGGCTCTGCTTCGTAGCTGGTTCCACCCATGGAGGGTTTTGCATCATGGCAGTCGATGCTAAGGTCAAGTCTAGCAAGGACGTGGTTCCCATCGATGACGACACTACTGAGGTAACACCTTCCATCGACTATGTTGTTGATGAGCTTAAAACCATGAATGACACCTTGTTTAGCCAAGATAAGCTGTTGAAGGGTGTTGCCCGTGAGAGAAAAGAGCTTAAGGACAAGCTAGAAATTACGCTAAAGGAGCTTGAGGAAGCTAAGA
Source organism: Saccharum spontaneum (assembly GCA_022457205.1). Taxonomy (NCBI): domain Eukaryota; kingdom Viridiplantae; phylum Streptophyta; class Magnoliopsida; order Poales; family Poaceae; genus Saccharum; species Saccharum spontaneum. Next base: position 64,298,404 of record CM039580.1, read on the forward strand.
AGCTGTAGCACCCTAAAATTTGAAGAAAAGAAAAATAGGGAAAAATGTGATTTTTATATTTATTTTGGTGAAGCATGCAACTATAGAGTAAGAATAATTTTATAAATTTAAAATTAAATATAAGGGTAGAAACATGATTGAGCATTCATGCTGCTGCATTTGGAGTTTTGCATTGAGTGGTTTAAATCAAATTCAAATTTGATTTGAAAATCAATTGAAAAATGGATTTGAAAAATTGGAAAAGAAAAAGAAAAGGAATTCTTCTTCCCGGGCCGCCCTTTCTTCCGCAGCCCACCGTTTCGGCCCACAACAGCGGCCCGTTTTCTTCTTTCCCCCCCCCCCCCCCCGCGCCGTTTTCCCCTTCGCGGGCCGAGCCCAGCAGCCGCCGCGGCCCATGTCGCAGCGTGCCCGTTTCCCCGCCGTCAGTCGCTGACACCATGGCCCCACATGTCAGGATTTCCTTCTTCCTCCCGACATCGACCGGATTCGCTTTCCTTCTTTCCACCGATCGAATCCGTGGTTCAAATCCTCCCTTTCCTTTCTTGTGACCGCCTTCGGGGTATAAAAACGGATCCGCACCCCCTCCCGCAACATATCTGCCTCGTGGTGTTTCCCGTGGAGGTCTAGGGTTGCCTCGCCGCGAGATCGAGCTTCACCGCCCGCCATACCGAGCCGCGCACGTTCTTCTCTTCATCCACGGCTCTATTTTTGCCCTAGGTGAGTTTGCGTTCGAGTTCTCTACCCGCAGGTGTTCTCCGTTCGTGTTTTTGTGCACCGTAGCGCGAGATGATGTTTTCCGGCGATGGCGCCGCCGCGCGAGTCGCCGTCGGGATCAAGTCCGGCCGGCGCGCCGCCCGTCTTCCTCCCCGAGCGATCTGGACCGTTGGATCTAGATCGGACGGATCTTATTAGACGATACCGGTTCGCGTGAACTTTTGCAAAAGAGACCCTGTTGTTTTCAAGTATAGAACCCGCAGTCCAAAGCGTATTCTGGAAAAATACGTTTTTAATAAAAGAAAACGTAATTCGTTTCGGAAAAAGAAAAATACGCTTTCTGATATTTACAGTTTTGCCACTGAGATTGTTTTAGCCGTAGAATCTTCGTTTTAACTCCGATTTGATCCATTCAAATTGCGTTAGATTCATATTTGCGAGCTCTATCCAATGGTGTAACTGTAAAGTATATTTAGATTAATTTATTTTCGAGTTTTAATTAAAGTATTTATTTTTCTATAGGAAATCTTCGGAAATTCATAACTTTGTCGTTTTAGATCCGTTTTTCGTGATCTTCGCGTCTGTGTGATCCTAGCGAGTTGTAGATTCATTTTAAAGACTTTTTATTTTATTTTCTTACTGTTGGTGTATTGTTCTAATTATAGTCTTGTTTGTCTATGCATGATTGCCTCTGGATGTGTGTTGTTGATAATGGTTGATCGAGTATAGACGGTGAGCAATTCGTTGGAGATCAAGAGCCTTACTACGAGCAAGATCTTCAGGACCAGTTTGAGCAAGGTAAGTATAGCATGGGATTATCCTTGTTGTCCTATTCACCTTATGCAATTAATGTCATAATGCATTTATTCCTTGTTAAGGATGACTTAGTGATTGATCCTATGCCTTGGTACCCATTATGATGCATTGATTAGTATGGCTAGTGCTTAAACATGGACTATGATCATGTAAATTGATTAGAGGAATATGCAATAAACATTAAAATATGATTTTGATTCTTGTACAAAGGGGGTTAGAGCATGTGTGTTGTTTTGATGCTCTAATTGCTCTCCATAAGGACTCATCTATAAGCGACAATCCGGGACTTACAGTACAACTGTGAGGGCTATATGGCTCTGGCTTTAGTCATATAGAAGGACCTTTTCTAGCTTGTTAGAGGTAACCTTTATGGCGTAAGAATGGCTTGACGAATCGGGTATAGTGCGGCCTCTGTCCTTATGTGTATAGGCTGCGGGTCAATGTGCCATTTGGAAGGGGGGCTCTACATCTGTTTGCCGAGTGAATCTAATGGCCCTAACTTGTTAGACGAACCTTCGAAAGACTTCATAGTGTTTACCCTGCCTGCTCACCTTGGTAGTGTTTTGGGAGTAATTAACCCGGGCATTTAGGTAACACGACTCACAGTGAAAGTGTACAACCTCTGCAGAGTGTAGAACTGTTATAACAGCCGTGCTCACGGTCACGAGTGGCCTTGGACCCTTATGGAATAGTTGATTAATTGTTTATGTTTATGTTTTGCTATTCATTAATCATTTCACATGGATCATATGTTTATTGTTTACATTGAGACCTATTGATGCTATTGATATGCTAAAATCATGTTAACTAAAAGCTACATGCTGATAAACCCATGATTATGCCTATTTGAGCCTCATGAACCCCATGTTACACTTGTTGAGTACGAGATGTACTTACGCTTGTTTATTTCTCTTATTTGGATAAAAATCCCGGATGGGTAACAGATGGAGGTAATAGCGACTACTACGCCTACTTCCCTGAGGATTACTAGTCTTGCTGTCAACCAGTCAATGTACCTGTGACTGGAGCTACCACGAGAGAGATTTTTATTTATACTTCCGCTACATTTGTGTTAAGACTATGTGTTTAAATATCGTGATGTAATAACATTTGCCATGATACTTCTGTTATAATTTGTGAACTTATGTGTGATTGATCTCTGGGCGCACATAAGGGTAAGCATTCCATTTGGTCGATAAATGGGTGTGACAAATTGGTATCAGAGCTCTTGTTGACTGTAGGACGCAAGCCTAGTTAGCAATGGTCGAAGTAGTGTCATCTTTACACTATTTTTATGCTCACTATCTTGCTCTTGTTACTTGATAAATTTTTATGCTTCTTATGTCTCATTCTATTACGAAATTTTGCCTCTATTCTAACTTCATCTAAAAATTCTGTAGATGACTCGTGACCGTAAGACTGCCCGCATCAGCTTTGGAGGATACTACCCACCTCGTGCCCTGCTTGCAACTGAAGAGCCACAAGAGCCAGAACCTCAGGAACAAGAGAAGACCCCTGTAGCACCAGTCCAAGCACCAGCACCTCCCCAGGAAGAGATTGAACCTGAAGAAGATCCAGAAATCGTTGAGATTGAAGATGGTGAGGAGGAAGATAATGGAGGAGAACAACCCCCGTCTCCACCACATGAAGCTCCTGAAGATATGCCACCTCCTCCAATGGGGTGGACCGTGAGGATCTACCACAGGAATGGAGGGGATGCTGTCTCTCATATTCGCCTAGTGGGGATGCTCACTGCTTACTTCGCGGATTGGCATCCGGCTGTGGAGTACGTCTGCTGGGAGTACACTCATCCACTAGAGAGCACGTACTGGAAGGCAAGGGCAAGAATCTTTGCACACAAGCAAGACAAGGGGGCATATCAGCTGGACAGGATGTTCTCTCATGTGGGACATCGAGCTACCATTGAGGATAGCATTGAAGATGCTGCTTTTGAAGCATGTATGGGTCTTCGCTATCTTCGTTTTAACCTCATGAAGCATGACATCCATCGTTTCCTTCCTCGTGCACACCCCGAGCTTGGTTGGGCTATGACAGATCCAGTGCAGTTAGAGCCACTACCTCGGGTGATGGTGAACTTTGTCTATGACATGATGGACAGGAAGCTGCAACTAGAAGAGATGGTGAGGACACAAGGGAAGACTATCAAGAGATGCCAAGCAACCATTGATGAGCTCCGAGCAAACCAAGGCTTGCCCAAGATCTACGAGAAGTTAGAGCATGAGCCACTTCCTTAGGAAGTAGGAGTCCTTTTATGTAATAAGAACGTTCTTAGTAACGTCAGTTGAGTCAGTCGAGTCTGTCGTGTGGTTTGAACTTTGGTGTGCTAGTTGCTTTATTATTATGCTTATGTGTGAGTTGGATCTTTGTTTGAGTGTCTGGACTTGTAGGCATGTCTACAAGTTCCATTATTAAGAATAATAAGTTTAATAGTCAAGGAATAATAGTTGGGTTTGATAGTATCTCGTTTCTGTCCTTGCTGTTTTCTGGAGCAGTCTCTGATGTTTCTGTTATAGTTTAAAAATGGTTCGTGCAACATTTATGAAATTTTTATGAGAGAAACTAGACTCAAGCATCTTTCAAATGCCACTGGAATCACCTTTTTATCTAATCTGGTTCGAGAGATATAATTTTCACAAGTTAAGGTTTCTGCACAGTCTGGAATCTGGAACAGTTTCTGTTGCGTCTTATTTTTCATAGACTTAACGACAGAATCTGGTTTTGAGGTCTGAATAGAAATTGTGGATAATTTCATAAGCTTTCTAACCATATAAAGCACGCCTCTTTTGGACTTCTGTAGCCCGAGATATAATTGAAATACTGAACTGTCAATATTGCTACTCGTCCAGAAAACTTTCAGATCTCATTCTTAATCTTATAAGTGGTTGATAACCTGGATTTCTTAAAGTTTGCATGTTTATGGGTGGCAGATGGCCGGAAGAGGAAGAGGCAGAGGTCGTGGCAACATTCCCCCGAATCCACCACCACCACCGCCACCAACTATTGAGCAATTGCTGGCAGTACAGACGCAGTTGATGCAACAACTGGTGCAGAATCAGCAGAATCAGCCAGTTGCTGGAGTGCAACCACGTGATAAGCGTGGTGAATTTTTGAAGGGTCGTCCCCCAGTGTTCACACATGCTGCTGATCCTTTGGAGGCCGATGATTGGCTTCGTGCTGTGGAGAAACAACTCACCATTGCACAATGTGATGACCGACAGAAGGTGTTGTTCGCTTCTGGGCAACTTCAGGGAGAAGCTCAAGATTGGTGGGAGTCATATGAGTATGGCCGTCCTGCTAATGCTCCTGCAGTCACCTGGCAGGAGTTTAGAGAGAATTTCAGGGCTTACCATATACCTGAAGGGATGATAGAATTGAAGGCGGAGGAATTCAGGAACCTGACCCAAGGGTCAATGTCTGTAGCTGAGTACCGTGACAAGTTTGCTCAACTGTCACGATATGCTCCACATGAGGTGGCCAACGACAATGATAAGCAGCGCCGCTTCTTGAAGGGATTATATGATGGACTACAGTTGCAGTTGATGTCCAATACCTATCCCAACTTTCAGACGCTTGTGAACCGCGCTATTGTGGTGGATAACAAGCGCAAAGAAATGGATGCTAAGAGGAAGAGGTTACAGGGACAAGCCTCCAATAGCAACACCCGTCCACGCACTGGCTTCCAACAGAATACTCAGCAGAGACCTCCTTCTGGACAGTGGAACCGTGGTCAGACTCCATTTCGTGGACAGTTCCCTCAACGTCCCCCATTTCAGCCACAGAGTAGCAACCAACGTCCACCACAGCAGAATGGGAATCAAGTGCAGCGCCAGGGTCCTTCCAACAACACTCCTACAAAGACCAGTGCTCCCAACACTCCCAACCGGTGTTTCCGTTGTGGAAAAGAAGGTCACCTGTCTTACAACTGCCCGGAGAAGCCTAACCAGCAGACTCCCCAGAGACAGAGCAGCCACCAGAAGCCCGCACTTAACTCGGGAAGGGTGAATCATTTGTCCCAGGAAACTGCAGTGGAGGAGCCAGAAGTTATGCTTGGTACGTTCGATGTCCACTCTACTCCCGCCACTGTTCTTTTTGATTCTGGAGCATCACATTCTTTCATATCACAATCATTTGTTAGAATACATAGAATCCATTTGTGTGCCATGAAGAACCCTATCTTAGTAAACTCACCTGGTGGAAGCATGCCAGCATCTTATCGCTGTCTTCCCATTAGTCTCAACTTAAGGGGGGTAGAGTTTTCAGTTAGCCCTATAGTATTGAGGACAGCCGGGATTGATCTTATACTAGGAATGGATTGGATGATGCAACAACAAGCAGAGATTCAGTGTAAGGATAAATCGGTTGTGCTGACTACACCAAAGGGGGATAGGATCAGGGTTGAAGTCAAAGTGCAAAAACAAGCGACTGCTACAGTGAACCAGCTCAATGATGGTGCCAATCAGGAGGATCCAGTTGTGGAGGAGTTCCCAGATGTGTTTCCGGAGGATTTGCCAGGTATGCCACCAGACCGTGACATTGAATTTATTATTGAATTATTACCTGGAACTGCACCTATTGCTAAGCGACCATATAGAATGGGAGTAAATGAACTAGAAGAACTTAAGAAACAAATTAAGGAATTACAGGATAAGGGTTTTATTCGTCCTAGTTCGTCACCATGGGGTGCACCAGTAATTTTTGTGGATAAGAAAGATGGAACTCAGAGGATGTGTGTAGATTATCGGTCTCTTAATGAGGTTACCATTAAGAACAAGTACCCATTGCCTAGAATTGATGACCTGTTTGATCAGTTGAGAGGAGCTTGTGTATTTTCCAAGATTGACCTTCGCTCTGGATATCATCAATTGAAGATTCGTGCCAGGGATATACCCAAGACAGCATTTACCACACGTTATGGGTTATATGAGTATACAGTGATGTCCTTTGGTTTGACTAATGCTCCTGCATACTTCATGTATTTAATGAATAAGGTGTTCATGGAATATCTGGACAAGTTTGTAGTGGTATTCATTGATGATATACTAGTGTTTTCCAAGACGGAGGAAGAACATGCTGAACATTTGAGGTTGGTCTTGCAGAAGCTCAGAGAACACCAACTATATGCAAAAAAGGAGTAAATGTGAGTTTTGGCTTAAGGAAGTTTCCTTTCTGGGTCATATCGTTTCAAATGGAGGAATATCAGTAGATCCTGGCAAGGTGAAGGATGTATTGAACTGGAAACCACCTACCAATGCAAGTGAGATCCGTAGCTTTTTGGGATTGGCTGGTTATTATAGAAGGTTCATAGAGGGATTTTCCAAGCTTGCAAAACCAATGACTGCATTGTTGGAAAAGAATGCTAAGTTTGTGTGGTCCGAGAAGTGTCAGGCTAATTTTGAGGAATTAAAGAAAAGATTGACTACTGCACCTGTCTTAGTTTTGCCAGACCTGAATAAACCTTTCTCTATCTATTGTGATGCATCTCGATTGGGATTGGGATGTGTTCTGATGCAAGAAGGTAGAGTTGTGGCATATGCATCGAGGCAGTTAAGGAAGCATGAGTTAAATTACCCTACTCATGATTTGGAATTAGCTGCAGTGGTTCATGCATTAAAGATATGGAGGCATTATTTGATTGGACACAAAAGTGATATATACACTGATCATAAGAGTCTCAAGTATATCTTCACTCAAACAGATCTGAACTTGAGGCAGCGTAGATGGTTGGAGTTGATAAAAGACTATGATCTAGAGGTGCATTATCATCCCGGAAAGGCCAACGTGGTTGCTGATGCTCTTAGTAGGAAGAGTTATGCAAATGAAATACAAGTAATGCCTATGCCTAAGGAATTGTGTGCTGAGTGTAAGCATCTGAATTTAGGATTTACTACTAATGCAGTGGAACTAGTATTGGAGCCTACTCTGGAGCAAGAAATCCGTAAAGGTCAGCTGAAAGATGAAAAGTTGAGAGAGATAGCTGAAAACATAGCGAAAGGAAAATCTCCAGGATTCCATAAGGATGAAAATGGTACGCTATGGTTCGGGAAAAGGTTGTGTGTGCCCGAAGATAGGGAAATCCGAATGGCAATTCTGCGTGAAGCTCATGAGTCAGCTTATTCTATACATCCGGGTAGTACTAAGATGTATTTAGATCTGAAAGAGAAATATTGGTGGTATGGTTTAAAGAGAGACGTAGCTGAGTATGTTGCTTTGTGTGACACATGTCAAAGGGTGAAAGCGGAACATCAAAGACCTGCAGGATTGTTACAACCTATGCAGATACCCGAGTGGAAATGGGAAGAGGTCGGTATGGATTTTATAGTTGGGTTACCGCGGACTCAACGAGGATATGATTCAATTTGGGTGATAGTGGATCGTCTGACTAAGGTTGCTCATTTTCTGCCTGTGAAGACTACATATAGCAGTGCGAAACTGGCAGAGTTGTATATGGAAAGAATAGTGAGTCTACACGGAGTTCCTAAAAAGATTGTGTCTGATCGAGGTACTCAATTTACATCTCATTATTGGCAAAAGATACATGAATCATTGGGGACCAAACTAAATTTCAGTACAGCTTATCATCCTCAGACAGATGGTCAAACGGAGAGAATTAATCAGATATTGGAAGATATGCTGAGAGCTTGTGCTCTACAATATGGTACTAGCTGGGATAAGAGTTTGCCATACGCAAAGTTCTCTTATAACAATAGTTATCAGAAGAGTCTTCAAATGGCACCGTTTGAGGCTCTTTATGGACGAAAGTGTAGGACCCCGTTGTTCTGGAATCAGACAGGGGAGAGTCAAGTGTTTGGACCTGATGTACTAAAGGATGCTGAGAAGAAAGTGAGAATGATTAGAGATAATCTAAAAATAGCCCAGTCTAGACAGAAAAGTTATGCTGATACTCGCAGAAGAGAGTTGACATTTGAGGTAGGAGATTATGTCTACTTGAAAGTGTCACCCATGAGGAGTGTGAAGAGATTTAACATGAAGGGTAAATTAGCACCAAGATATATTGGACCTTTCAAGATTATAGAGCGACGTGGTGAAGTGGCGTATCAATTGGAATTGCCCGAGAGTCTGGCAGGTGTACATGATGTGTTCCATGTGTCACAATTGAAGAAATGTTTACGAGTACCAGCAGAACAGATTCCGATAGAGGAACTCACTGTTAAGGAGGATCTTACATATGAGGAGTTTTCGGTTAAGATTTTGGAGACTGCGGACAGAGTCACAAGAAGTAGAACAATTAAGATGTGTAAAGTACAGTGGAATCGGTATACCGCAGAAGAGGCTACTTGGGAACGAGAAGAGGATCTGAGAAAAACCTACCCGCAACTGTTTGAGTAAGCACCGGTCGAATCTCGGGGCGAGATTCATTTTAAGGGGGGTAGAATTGTAGCACCCTAAAATTTGAAGAAAAGAAAAATAGGGAAAAATGTGATTTTTATATTTATTTTGGTGAAGCATGCAACTATAGAATAAGAATAATTTTATAAATTTAAAATCAAATATAAGGGTAGAAACATGATTGAGCATTCATGCTGCTGCATTTGGAGTTTTGCATTGAGTGGTTTAAATCAAATTCAAATTTGATTTGAAAATCAATTGAAAAATGGATTTGAAAAATTGGAAAAGAAAAAGAAAAGGAATTCTTCTTCCCGGGCCGCCCTTTCTTCCGCAGCCCACCGTTTCGGCCCACAACAGCGGCCCGTTTTCTTCTTTTTCCCCCCCGCGCCGTTTTCCCCTTCGCGGGCCGAGCCCAGCAGCCGCCGCGGCCCATGTCGCAGCGTGCCCGTTTCCCCGCCGTCAGTCGCTGACACCATGGCCCCACATGTCAGGATTTCCTTCTTCCTCCCGACATCGACCGGATTCGCTTTCCTTCTTTCCACCGATCGAATCCGTGGTTCAAATCCTCCCTTTCCTTTCTTGTGACCGCCTTCGGGGTATAAAAACGGATCCGCACCCCCTCCCGCAACATATCTGCCTCGTGGTGTTTCCCGTGGAGGTCTAGGGTTGCCTCGCCGCGAGATCGAGCTTCACCGCCCGCCATACCGAGCCGCGCACGTTCTTCTCTTCATCCCCGGCTCTATTTTTGCCCTAGGTGAGTTTGCGTTCGAGTTCTCTACCCGCAGGTGTTCTCCGTTCGTGTTTTTGTGCACCGTAGCGCGAGATGATGTTTTCCGGCGATGGCGCCGCCGCGCGAGTCGCCGTCGGGATCAAGTCCGGCCGGCGCGCCGCCCGTCTTCCTCCCCGAGCGATCTGGACCGTTGGATCTAGATCGGACGGATCTTATTAGACGATACCGGTTCGCGTGAACTTTTGCAAAAGAGACCCTGTTGTTTTCAAGTATAGAACCCGCAGTCCAAAGCGTATTCTGGAAAAATACGTTTTTAATAAAAGAAAACGTAATTCGTTTCGGAAAAAGAAAAATACGCTTTCTGATATTTACAGTTTTGCCACTGAGATTGTTTTAGCCGTAGAATCTTCGTTTTAACTCCGATTTGATCCATTCAAATTGCGTTAGATTCATATTTGCGAGCTCTATCCAATGGTGTAACTGTACAGTAGATTTAGATTAATTTATTTTCGAGTTTTAATTAAAGTATTTATTTTTCTATAGGAAATCTTCGGAAATTCATAACTTTGTCGTTTTAGATCCGTTTTTCGTGATCTTCGCGTCTGTGTGATCCTAGCGAGTTGTAGATTCATTTTAAAGACTTTTTATTTTATTTTCTTACTGTTGGTGTATTGTTCTAATTATAGTCTTGTTTGTCTATGCATGATTGCCTCTGGATGTGTGTTGTTGATAATGGTTGATCGAGTATAGACGGTGAGCAATTCGTTGGAGATCAAGAGCCTTACTACGAGCAAGATCTTCAGGACCAGTTTGAGCAAGGCAAGTATAGCATGGGATTATCCTTGTTGTCCTATTCACCTTATGCAATTAATGTCATAATGCATTTATTCCTTGTTAAGGATGACTTAGTGATTGATCCTATGCCTTGGTACCCATTATGATGCATTGATTAGTATGGCTAGTGCTTAAACATGGACTATGATCATGTAAATTGATTAGAGGAATATGCAATAAACATTAAAATATGATTTTGATTCTTGTACAAAGGGGGTTAGAGCATGTGTGTTGTTTTGATGCTCTAATTGCTCTCCATAAGGACTCATCTATAAGCGACAATCCGGGACTTACAGTACAACTGTGAGGGCTATATGGCTCTGGCTTTAGTCATATAGAAGGACCTTTTCTAGCTTGTTAGAGGTAACCTTTATCGCGTAAGAATGGCTTGACGAATCGGGTATAGTGCGGCCTCTGTCCTTATGTGTATAGGCTGCGGGTCAATGTGCCATTTGGAAGGGGGGCTCTACATCTGTTTGCCGAGTGAATCTAATGGCCCTAACTTGTTAGACGAACCTTCGAAAGACTTCATAGTGTTTACCCTGCCTGCTCACCTTGGTAGTGTTTTGGGAGTAATTAACCCGGGCATTTGGGTAACACGACTCACAGTGAAAGTGTACAACCTCTGCAGAGTGTAGAACTGTTATAACAGCCGTGCTCACGGTCACGAGTGGCCTTGGACCCTTATGGAATAGTTGATTAATTGTTTATGTTTATGTTTTGCTATTCATTAATCATTTCACATGGATCATATGTTTATTGTTTACATTGAGACCTATTGATGCTATTGATATGCTAAAATCATGTTAACTAAAAGCTACATGCTGATAAACCCATGATTATGCCTATTTGAGCCTCATGAACCCCATGTTACACTTGTTGAGTACGAGATGTACTTACGCTTGTTTATTTCTCTTATTTGGATAAAAATCCCGGATGGGTAACATATGGAGGTAATAGCGACTACTACGCCTACTTCCCTGAGGATTACTAGTCTTGCTGTCAACCAGTCAATGTACCTGTGACTGGAGCTACCACGAGAGAGATTTTTATTTATACTTCCGCTACATTTGTGTTAAGACTATGTGTTTAAATATCGTGATGTAATAACATTTGCCATGATACTTCTGTTATAATTTGTGAACTTATGTGTGATTGATCTCTGGGCGCACATAAGGGTAAGCATTCCATTTGGTCGATAAATGGGTGTGACAGAAGCACGCTGTGATAGTGTCTGACGAGGTTGAGTGCGATGAGTGTACTGTTCCCATGTTCAACCTTATCGATTTGCAATCAAGTATGTTGTTTTGCTTGATGAGAATGATGAGTTGAAGTCTAGGTCTGGCTTCTTAGGTTTGCAATCTGAGCTGGCAGAGAAGGTTGCTAGGATCTCTTTACTTGAGAAGGCCAGTTCATATAGCACTGCTGCTAGGTGTGCACGCTATGAGGGTTTGGAGTTGGAGATTGAGTCCTGCAAACACGATAAGATGAGAATCGAGGAAGACAACACAAACCTTCGGTCCATCTTGAGCTGGGTGTCCTGCAGTGAGCCGCTGTTGGGCATGATGATGAGCCAATTTAGGCAGGGAATTGGTGCATCAGGTGTAGGCTTTGCTTTAGGTGGAAATGGTGAAAATATCTATGGCAAGGTTGGTGAGTGCAGTGGTTTGAACCCAAGTGAGAAACTTTCCACTACTCCCAAGTTGATCAAAACCACTCCACCTAAGCCCACTGAGCCTGTTGCTAAAGATGGAGTGTTTGAAGAACCTCCAAAAGCTCCACCCTAGAAATAAGTTTGGGTTCCAAAACCTAACCATCTCAAGAACCCACTTGATACTCTACCAAACATCTCTGAGGATCCCCTTCCTAAAGTCAAAAAGCCACCAAGAGTGAACTATACCCACAAGAGAGTGAGCCAACAACCACCCAAGAGAGAGGTGAGGTATCACTGTAACTACTACCATAGGATGGTCACCTTGCTGGGTTTTGCTTTAGGAGGAAGAGAGATGAGCGGTGAGAATACGAGTTGAACAACCGGAACATGTACTGCCCACCCCATGGCATACATGTGCTGCCTGTTCAGAGACACAGTGCTAGGCCTAGAGGTGCAATTCCTCAAGATGCTAGGCCTTAGGTTGCGAGACCATGCGATGGTCGTGCCCGGCGTGGTTCAGGTCGTGATCAATATGACTTTGGACCTCGTGGCAGTGGCTTTCAGTCCTACAGTTTTAGCGGACCATGTTTTTCCCCACGTGGTGACCGCTTTCCTCAAATGGGATGTGGTATGTTTGGTGTTTTTTCTAACACTTTTCAGGGCAAATGAGCCAACACTGGTATCCTTCACAGTTTACTAACTCCAGTGTTGCGCCATTTGCTCATCCCATGTCTTTCTATTGATGCAGGATGGAGGCATAGAGAACATGTGGCTCATTGATTTTGGCTATTCGCGCCACATGACCAAAAGTTTAAAATGGTTCTCCAGCCTTGACCCTGCGCAATGTAAGGAGTACATAACATTCGAGGACAATAGCAAAGATAAGATGCTTTCTCGTGGGACCATTCAGGTCAATGAGAGTTTTGTTCTGAAAGATGTTGCTTTGGTTTCGAATTTGTATTTCAATCTGCTTTTAGTTTTGCAGCTCCTTAAGGATGGCTTTGAAGTGCGCTTTAAGACCGGCTTGTCTCGAGTTCTTGATTCTCAGGGAAATCTTGTTTGTCAGATTATCCCTTTTGGCCGTGTCTTTTGAGCTAATTTTTCTCACTCCTTTGGCTCTTCTTGATGTTTGGTGGCCGGATCCTCCTTTAAGCTTTAGAAGTGGCATAGGAGACTGGGTCACTTGAGCTTTGACTTTGTTAGGTTATAGGATCACTTAGCCTTAGATCTAGATGGGTACATCTGTTGATAATCAACTCGTAGGACACGATCTACTAGATAGAGAGAGGGAGAGAGAGGAGAGAGAGGTGAGAGTGGCGGACCATCGGTGTAGGGGTAGCAGTGAGGTCCGGCGTCGGTGTCGAGTCGGACGCAGTGCAGAGGCGCTGGTGGAGCTTCCCATCGCCTTCAGCGCTACCCTCTTGATCGGATTAGGGTTAGGTGGGGTCACCGTGAGCGGCGGCGAACCTCGTCACATGTGCCACTGGCCCCCCCACCTCCTCTTTATAGCGCTGCGTGACAGGGGCCCACCAGCCGTCTATGGGCTGGGCACCCCCGATCAGGGCGCATGTCAAGGGCCCAATTGGCCGTTGGGCCAACTGGTGGAGATCAATTCCAACAACATGTATACATAGGCCGCAGGTCGAATTGGCCGATTGCATTACTGCTGATGGGAGTGGCGTCGATGCAATCAATCACGGGATGCCTGGAAGAGTGTGTTACATAGACTGCAGCTGGAATCATCAATTTGCAGTATTGCTGATGGGAGCGTTGTCGATGCAGGCAATTGCGAAATGCCTTGTGGGTAGTGCTCTATTCACCGCTGCATAGTAGACCTTGGATCGGGCGAATCCAAGATGACCTACGAGTTAACTCCGATAAAAGTTCGAGTGAAACATCGAAGAGTTGAGCCTAGAAGGAAGAGAAATTGAAATTGTACAAATTCTACAAATTATGTATTTTTCTATAAGTATTATAATCTAGATAGTTAGTCATGATGTTGGTTGTCGTGTGTTGGTTTGCCACATGGGGTGTTTTGTGTCACTCGACCGTTACAAAGATCCTGAAGCTGCCGCGCACGCAAGGGGCGCGACATTATGGGCCTTGCATCCATAGGATCATGAAACAAGCTGGATTGTCATGTTACAACACATGGGTACATTTGCTAGTCTGAGAAAATTGCAAAAGAAACTTACCAATTCGACACGACTTATGTTTTCTGAGGTCCTTAACTTGTACTGAGGTATCCTTTATGTCCCTAAACTCTCAAAATGATTTTTCCAAGTCATGAACTTGTCCTAGTGTGTCGTGTAGGTCATAGACTTTCAAAATGACATTTTTAGATACCTGAGCATTACATGAGGTGTCCTCTAGGTCCAAACATGCCCTAATCTACTCCACACCTCAATGTGTGGCAAGTCACAGTGGGTCCCTTGTAGGTTAGGTCTTGACCAGTGAGTCCCACATGAGGGGGTCCCACATGTCAATCTCTGTCTCTTCGTCTCGGTGCTCCTCTCTCCTTCATGCCACCAACAAGATCTTGTAAAGGTTCAAGGACCCGTTGGTCAAAAGAAGGCAAGGATCCCGATTCCAGGATGAAGCCATCATCACATCCCTACCAAGTACCATTTTTGCTATCCTCCTCCACCTTGACACTCGTGACATCCCAGTGGTGGAGGCGGTATGCCGAAAACTTGTGTCCCCTAAGTGGTAGAGGAAGACATACAATTGCTTTGCCCATGAGTTTCAAGTCAAATCAAGAATGATGCAGGTATCCGACCACAACCAAGCAGATCTCGCAGCTAAGAAACTTCTGCTAATGTCTTGCTCTGTCGCTATGAACGGGGTCTTGTCACCGCACATGCTCTGCCCCGTGGTCCTCTCACAATGACTCAATGGAACAGTTACGTGTGCTCTGCTTCGGCGGCCTCCCATGACAACTCAACGGAACAGGAGGATATAGAGAGGTGGTGGACTAGTGTGGTCTTGGTAGCACGGAGATGGAGTGTTAAAAGGCCGACATGTGCCTGATCCTTGTTTGGGACTCACTACTCAAGAGAAAAGCCATAGGAGATCTACCATGGCATGTGATGTCCGGGCATGGAGACCCCTTGGATTCAAAATTTCAAATAACACCCTATATCAAGTTTAAGGATCCAAATGACGTATAAGGATAAGGCTATCGGCAGCGCTGCACGGTAAAATGAACACAACGCCAAATCTAGCATTGGAACACACGCACCGGTGAACGCTATCACGCTCCCAACCGCTGCGTTTGCTACAGTAACACGCCACAAGTAGCGTTCGTGCGTGAGCGCCTGTAAAAGGGAAGGAGGAGAGAGAAAGAGAGAGAGGAGAGAGGAGGGAGGAGAGAGAAAGAGAAAATAGAGAGAGGATATGAGATGGTTGTTGATATAAAGTATGATATAGAGTAAATATGGGTGTGAGAGGAGTTGGTATAGAGGTGAGAATCCTAGATGACTAGGACAGAATATTCCTTTAGATGTATGTTTAGAGAGAGGTGCGGTGCGGATAGCCGTGTGTGGACTTGAGATGACATTTTGAGAGTTTTAAGAACTTGGATGACACTCTAGAATAAGTTTAAAGATTAAAAATGGATTTTAAAAGTGTGGGGACAAGTTTAAAAGGGTAGACCCAGTGTCAGAGGCTCCCACACGAGTGAGGTCTGAGGAAGGGAATAACCGAAGCGAAGTCTTACCCCCACAGAAATTCTGCAGAGAGACGGCTTCGAACCTAAGACCCGATGACTCAGCAAGCTAGCACTCACCAAGTACACCAGGTCTACCCTTCTTGCAGGGACAAGTTTAAGGATTAAAAAATTAATTTAAAAGTTCAGAACACAAACAACACCCAGTGATAAGTTGCTCGTGTACTTCAAAATAAAATTACGCGCCACGTATGCTCCCAACAGACAGTTGTGCAAGTTCTTTACGGCAATCGCAGCAAACTTAGCCTGACCAGATCATATACAAAGGCACGTATCTGCTGCTTTGAAACCGAAAATCGGTGGATGCGCAACTGGCTATCTGAATCGATTCGATCCGTCAAGAAATAGAATTGTTCATAGAAAGGAAAAATAATAACACCGCATACAAATATGGTAGAATCGAATGGAATTCCGATGGCTCTAGTTTATTCTCCGTGGCTAATCACAATGAACCCGGCTTTTTGCACACCACTCATGTCCTCTAGGGCCTAAAGATTCCACGTAAACCAAAAGGAGAAATTGTTAGAAAGCATCCCTTTAATTACAACTGCAGTTGCAATAATCAGCAGATCCTGCCACCATCACTCGCAAAACAAAGCGCAGCTCACGGAAGAGTATGCTATGCATTCAAAGCCCCTGACCTATTCTTCCAATCCTGATCAACACCGCCACTCGTTGTCGACATTCGGGCGGAGATTGCACGATAAAACAGTGCATTTCAATCCCACTCCTAGTAGTGCAACAGACGCCCCAGTGAACTGATTTGGAGGACACTCGCTATTGTACCTTTTTTTCTCAAAGGGCAACGACACGGAGTAGTTGGGAGACTTTGTTTCCTAACTACGCCAGCCGTTTTGCTTCTTGGCCTCAAATGTGGCTCCATCGTTGAGCATGTCCTGCGCATCGGTTTCCATGCCGAGCTTTGAAAGAGCAAGGGCTTGGAGGTAGAAGGCTGTAGGCCACTCGGGCATGCAGACCTGGGCCTGCATTGCGTCCCGTAGAGCAAGCTCTGCTTGCCCATTCATCAAGTAGGAAAAACTGCGCCTAGCAAAAACTGTAGCTGAAGGTGTCGACATCATTGCAACTAGCTGCATTAGAGCAAACAGGCTGTCATATAAGCTATAAATACAATGTTTCGGGGGGGTTTGATCAAGAGTAAGGAAGTAAAATTGTGTTGTATGTGTTAATTAGTACTTGAGCTAACAGGGCAATGGCCCAACCACTTAGGAACATTGACTTGTGACCAGTTTCACAATTACATCAGATGACTCTTTCTGTGATGGTCTCCTACCATAATTACGCAGAAATGGAGAAGAACAGGGATGTTGATACCTTGGAGTAGTAGTCAATTGCAGTCTTAAAATCCTTATCTCTAAACGCAATGTCACCAAACTTCTTTGTGTTCAGCATCTCTTGCACTTGCTGGGTCCATTCTTGAAAGGATAACTTCAGTTTTTAAACATGCACCAGACGAAATAGACTTATCTTAAAAAACCAAACAAGTAGGACTTCATAATTTCAAAATACTTGAGCAAGTGCAGACACAAATAAAAATATTTTAAAGTATACATCAGATTTTGCACACACAATGAAATGTGAAGACAAGTCCAAAGTCCAGTCAGCATTACAATCTCCTGAATTAAATACTGATAAAATGTGTGGTTATCCATGCAAAATTATTTGCCTTTCACACTAAAACAAACCATGATGCAATTTATATAAGTCCACTTCTCTGCATAGCCAAGAGAAAACGTCACATATACACACACATTTCACATTCCAAATGCAAATGATGAGGCACAGCGTTTCTTCTTTATTCTAACCATGCAATGCAAGGGTCTGAGTGGAAGGAACAGGGAGTTACCACAAGAAAACAATTCAACAGATAAACCTTTATGAACAAGTTATCAATTGAGTCAAGCAGAAAAATAAAGCAAAGTGGAAGAGGAAAGTGAGGAAAGTTCATCACAAATTGATGGCACAAGTCAGATGTAGCATAAATTTGATTGTTAGTTACCTCGTTTTCTGCACCCTCATCATCTTTATAACCTGTTTTGAGCAAAATATCATGCACCGCCGAAAGATCCATACCAGCGCAGGCCTTCCCAAGTGGAGAGTAAATGGTTGGCAGTACTGATGTGGCTTTTGTAATACCCATGAACACATGTGATGCAACCTGCGTTAGAATTCATCACAGGAATAGACGATGTTACCAGAAGCAATGAAGGTGGATGAACAGCAGGAAAAAGGTGCTCTAGCTACTCACCTCCTTTTGTTTCTGAAGAGGACCAACAGAGGACAAAAGATACTTTATGTTTGGTCTATCCCTAGATTCAAATTGCAGACACTTTGATGCAAGATCGACCAATTTCGAGGCATCTTCATTAGCATACTGCCCTTCTAAGGAGGAATCCATCAGCAACAGTATATTCTTTCCCCTTATTAAATCTAGGGCCTAGAATTCCACCCAAAAAAAAAGAGATGTAACTCATTGTCATAATAAATACTGACATATAGCAATAAACACCTAGAGCTGTTTAATGATGCTGTGGTCATTATATGTTACAAAAAAATGAAGCGCCTAGCAACAGCTGTCAGTTCAAGTTCATGGTTCAAGGCACACAGCAGTCCACCATTGCAAACATTGTACCAAAAGGCAGTGTGATGCAAGGAATTGCTAAGAGATATTGCAGAAATATATTCTTCTTGAGATAAAGCAAATGAAGCATACATGACTAGGAGGAATGTGTTTTCCGCTCAAAAGATCCAACAGGACAGTTCCATAGCTATATATCACACTCTCTGGAATTACTCTGCCTGTCATTCAAGCACAAATTATTCAGTGCAGTCCAAAATAGGATATTGTAAACAGTACTACTGTGAATAGTGTATTGTAAACTTGAACAAAACAATGGATGATAAACCTGCAAAGAATTTACCGAACCCAAAAGTATGTATTCAACATTTCAACAACAATCAGGAAACAAGAAGTTTTACAATTGTACTCTCAAGAGGCATACTAGCCCACAAGAGTTTTTAACTTCATCTAACTTTTACTGATTGGGCTTATAATTAGCTCAAATGATCTACACGCTACACCAGGGTGCCAACAAGGGTATTGGCAAATCAAGAATGTAATAGTAAATTAGTAACCAGTAAGCACCAAGGGGATCTTACCGGTTCGCAGAAACTCTGGTGGAGTGTAAGCCAGGTTAGTACTATAACTTTTTCCATCACGGCTGTTCTTCATTAATCCAAAACTTGACAAGCGAGGATCACCTTCCTGATAGGGAATAGAAATTGATTACAAAAGGTGAGGTATTCTTTAGGCAGCTACAATAATCAATTACAACAGGTGAAAAATCATGTAGGCAACTACAGATAACAGTAAAACTTTCCAAAGTAAACCTTACAGATCAAAAAATGGTTTTCACAGATTTAGAAAATGTAGTAACAATGAAAGAGCCAGCAGAAAAAAGGACATATGTAGTAAAAACTGGAAGCTGCCAGCAAAATTGTTGTGTACCTCATCAAAAAGTACTCTATAAGCATTCAAATCATGATAGATTTTCCTGTTCTCGGCATTGCAATGGTCGAGAGCTTGCGCGATGAAATATGCAACCCTCAGCCTCATTTCCCATGGTAACGGCTGCTTATCCCCTGAACAAAAAGGCAGTGCACAGCAGAGTCAGCACAAGGGAGACAAGGTGGACAGGACACACCCACCTAGTCCGGGCAAACCACACTTTTGCATGATCTGCATAGGTCAAATGCAGCAATGGTGAAGGACATAAGGTGCATTAAGTCATTGTGTTAATGCAGAGGAGATTGAGATTCACGGTTGGTGTGATCCGCCCACGAGGATCATCATCAAGTACGTCACCATAGACGACACAACTCCAGCCCGCAAGGCCCGTATATAACAGAAAAAGGCTGGAGTACCCCTAGCAAGTGGATAGGGATAGGGAGGGATTGGGGGAGACCCGGAGAACACGTACAGTGGAAGAGATGCTTGGACAGGGTGTCGTTGGGCATGTACTCGGCGACGAGCAGCCTCTCGTCACCCTCTGCGCAGCAGCCAATGAGGTTTGACGAGACGCTTGTGCCGCACCTTCCCCACGCCCGCCGCCTCCGCCTGCAGCAGCAGCAGCAGCAGCAACACTGCATCACATTGCGAGATCCGGGGCCGGGAGGAAATCACACGTAGCAAGCACGCGAATCCATACGAGGAACTGCTGCGGGTCAGGCCAGGAGAGGCGCGAGAAGCGCTTGACGGCGATGAGCCGGCCGCCGTCGAGGCGGCCGCGGTAGACGGCGTTGGGCGCCTTCTCGCCGCTCTCGGAGACGATGAGGTCGGCGCTGAATCCCTTGGTGGCGGCGCGCAGCTCGGCCAGCGCGAACTCCTTGAACACCGGCACCGCGCGCTTCACCGCCTCCTTGTCGTCGCCGTCGCCTCCCCCGTCGGCGCCGCCGTTCGCCGCCTCTGCCATTCGATTGGACACAGCAAACCAGACGCAAGCAAGCAAGCGCATTTTCCCTCTTT